>CM067360.1:138018851-138236522 GCA_034401795.1 Chaetoderma sp. LZ-2023a | reverse complement strand
TTAGGCAGTTCCCACTATTTAGAAATCATTGCAAATGGCGGTCATATTTAGATGTTCTTATAGCTGAGAAATTGTGGATCATTTTTTTAAGCAGGACAACTCAAAATATGGCAAACATAACAGAGCACAGGCGAGTACCTAGGACCAGTTTTTAGGACTTAATTTAGAGAAGCCCAAGGGGCCTGTATTGCTCACCTGGAACATTGGCATTTAAAAGGTCATAACCTCAATGTAGAGCGCTCTAGATTCAGAAAGGTAGGGATCAAAAGGTAAAATCAGTTGTAACGCAACTCTTCTGAAAACGTTAGACGGAACTTAACCAAATTTGATATCAGAGTTACCATATGATTGCGGAGCACAAGTGGCCTTTTAAATTTGGCTCCGCCCCAAGGGGGTGGGGGAAGGGTCAAAAGGTCCAATTTTTACCTGCAGAAATTGATTGTAATGCATCTCCTCCGAAACCGTTCGACCGAATTCAACCAAATTTGGTCTGTGGGTTACCCATATCAATGTGGAGTATATGAGCACATTTACATTTGGCCCCGGCCCCTTGTCTTTAGAAGAGTAAGCTCTTAATCGTTAGCAGCACAAACACAAAGAGGAAATGAATAAACATCGGATAACTTGACCGATGTGGAGAGTAATGACCGTTCAAGAAACATGCGCTCCCCTTCTTTTGAGAAAAGAGTAGTGATGTCCTCAATGAACTATACGCTCTCTATGCCAACCTACTATATGGCATTGGATGAAAAGCTACATTTTTGTTCGCTCTCATGGATGAACCACAAACTACTAACCATCATCAAATTAATGCGAATTACGTGACAAATTAATTCGACAACATAAAACTAGGACTTACCTAGTTATGACAAACTATCCTCATCCCCATGTTGAAGAGCGATAACGCACTGCTACATATAGGCCTTATATACAAAACATAAACACACTATTTACATGCACATTTTTTCAGAAAAAAGCTAGACTCGGTGCCACTGGGCTACCGACATAATGTCATCCACCGCCACTCAATTAAATATGGCTGCAGATGTCACTACACCACAGACACTGAGTCTTGACCATGTCAACATGTTTGCTTGTGGCAGCTTTGTGGTACTATTGAATACATTCCACAATCCACCTGAATATCGTACCTTTTGACGCCCTGGCATGTGGATTAATGTATACCATAATGTACTCGGGTCCGACCGCCATTCTTCCGTGTGCTGTCTATAGCAGGTTAACGAGGGGACCGGACACCAGGCTTTTGAATTAGGATAGATCCTAGTCAAAGCAGGCAAAATACTCGGCTGACCAGGATATTTAAATGACCATAAAATTGACTCTAGGCAGAAACTGCAGGCCTTCCCCTGTAACCACAAGACTGTCTGGCTTGGCTGACAGGATGTGAATTTCGCTTCTATGCCTAGCTGAGGCCGCAGTTATTAGAGATATGGTTTTAAGCGTCAACATTTTCATAGAAATGGAGCCTAGTGTTTCAAAGGGTTTATCAGCTAGCACTTGTAGTATCAGTGATAAACTCCAAGATAAAATCGCTGGTGGATTCCTAGGTCTTAGATTACCCATGCCGTTGATGAAAATATTAAGATTACATACTTCATCACTTAATTCCCTTATTAGCCTAGACATTAATGCTGACTTATGGCCAGTAATAGAGTTAGGCTTGAGGCCAATGGGTATCATACAAGTGAGATAGGAAATCGTCTACTACCTGAATAAATGCATCCATTGGATTAACATCTCTGTTTGAGCACCATTCTGCAAATCTATTGATTTTATAATTATATTCTCTGGAGGTTGCTCAGAGGCCTCCTTAATTGTGAAATCCTTGATAACAGCCACGCAGTCAATTGAAACATTGATGGATTGTTGCGCATGGTTTTGCTCTGGAATATTATATTGTCCATCGGTGGCAGAGGAACTGGCTTGCACAACCAGGTCCAGCAGATCCGCATACCATGATCGGCATGGCCAATTTTGGGTGATCAGAATTAGTTGGCATTCCTGCTGCCTGACTTTCTGGAGAATTTTTGGAATCTGCATCTCTAGTGGGAATGCATATGCATATATTCCCTCCCAGCTGATAGCTAGCGTACCTGTTGCAATAGCTCTCAGATTTGGAATCGGAGAGATGTATGTTGTCATCCTTGCATTCTTGTTTGTTGCAAATAAATCTATGTTGGGCTTGCCCCAGTGATTGAACAGACGATCCGCCAGACATTGATTTGAGTCCGCTAATAGATTTAGCCTTCCCGGAATATGAGCTGCTTTCAGCGTGATCCCATGATCCAGGCACCAGCAAAGCAGTTTCCATGTCATACAGAGCCTGGGCGACTTCGTTACATCCTGGCAGTTTATGTAAGTCACTACTGTTGAGTTGTCTGAATGAACCAGAACTATCTTGCCCTGAGCTTTCTCCATGAAAGGTTCCATGGCTAAGACTTCTGCTCGCATTTCCTGCAGATTGATGTGTTATTGTGACTGTTCAAGATTTGAAATCCCTGACACTTTGTGATCTTCCAGGCATGCTCCCCAGCCCACCATCGATGCATCCGTGTACATCAACAAATGAGGGTGGGGAGGGGACAAGAGAATCCAATACTGACACTTTTGAGTCCAGTTAACTTGTACTATGGTCCACTGTAATGAGAAATAACTAGAAAGGTTGCATCTGCAAGGCCGCCTGTGGAATGACTGATTCCACAGAAACCATCAACCTCAGCATTCTCAAGTAAACCTGTGCCCGAACATGACGACTGCTGCACGCTGACTATATTACAGAGATGAGTATTTCTAGTCTCTCCTGAGATGGATAAACATATCCTATCTCTAGATTGAAGTACATGCCCAGGTAAACAAACTTCTGGAATGGTGTCAGCTCTGATTTCTGAAAGTTGATTGTCAAGCCTAGATCTATCAAAAGTTTGACAACTAATTCTAGATTTGCTGATAGACTTTCTCAATCGTGTCCTTTTAACAGCCAGTCGTCTATGTACGTGTGGACTGCTACGTGTTTAATCGCTTGTTTTGGTTTAATCCCTTGTTTCGGTTTCTGTATGAGGAAATTTATTTCCTCTATGCGCAACCATTGATTTGGATCTCTTGGATTTTGAGTCCAGATCGGCACCAGACAGACGCGATGGTTGATTTGCTATCCAGTCGGGATGGTACCTGGCTGAAAGCCATCGCAAGACTAAGGTCCTGAGTTAACCGCTTCCACTCTTGCATGTGGAAGGCCAGACAGCCTCCCATGGGACCACCTAGGGAGAGAGGTGGACCCGAGAAGCGCAAAAGCCGCAGTCTCTGGTTGCTGTTCTAGCAGCATTGGAGTGGTCCTTGTGAGAGCCGGGTCATCAGGCCCAACCTATACAACCAGATCCTCATGTGCCTCTGCTGGCAACACGCGCAGAGGTGCACTGACTACCTGGTGGGTTGCACTGGAGGACCCCCCCCCCCCCCCTCCCCCCCCCCCCCCCCTCCCCCCCCCCCCCCCCCCACCCCTCTAGCTTGACTGTGTTGGCATGCAACCAGATCCTCGTGCGACTAGGCTGGCACCACACGCAGAGGTGCACTGGATACCTGGCGGGTTGCACTGGAGGAGCCTGCAACCCCCCTCCCCCTCTAGCTTGACTGTGCTGGCATGGCCGTGGCCTACGCTGCACTTGAGGCCTTCACCTCCGGCTTGCTGTTGGTAGAACGCATGGGGCGCTGCGCAAACGCGCTCCCAACGGAGCACTTCAAATTGTTCGCGCAATGCCCTCTGGTTATTTACCAGGGTTACAGTTTCTTGGAGGTGCCAGCATCCCTCAGCTCCAAAATGTCCTGGACCTGACATAGGCATCCATAGCAGCCGATTATAGAGGTCCTGAGACAGGCAGAAATGACCAAGGGCAAATGTGCATCGTGCTCTGAAACTCCTAGTAACCGACCTCATCCTAGTCTAGAGCCAGGTTAATGCCATCCTTGATGGCGCGCTGGACTGTGACGGGTGATGGTTGTCACAATGCGGACACTGCTACTACCCCCTGTAGCAGCTGAGACACATGTGAAAGTGCTGATATTGCCACTCTCGTGCTCTCTCCCGTATCGTGAAGAGCGGTATTAGCACTGCGCAATGCTCTGGTATCAGACAGGGACCCAGGCCACATATCTCGCCCAAAGCCATGCAATCATCAGCGCATGGCATTGGGACGTCATATTTCTGATAATGATCAGATGAAATATGGCAACGTTGTGCTAATGGACGTCGCTGCCATAGAAAACATATTTATATGTTCTGCAAAAGGCAGAAATGGCATGGCGTTTGACGCCGGCTTTCCCGTCAACCACGGGCGCTGTTCCCGCTGGGAAGTCGGCTGTTCCACATGGAGTTCTGCCAGTCATCCCTCAGCTCCAAATGTCCTGGACCTGACATAGGCATCTGTAGCAGCCGATTATAGAGGTCCTGAGATGGGCAGAAATGACCAAGGGCAAATGTGCATCATGCTCTGAAACTCCTAGTAACCGACCTCGTCATACAGTCTAGAGCCAGGTTAATCTACCAGCCATTGGCAGGCATCAAGCGAGTCCTCCTCGGTGGCCACCTGGCAAAGCTCGACGAGCCTAGGGCCTTCGTCGTCATCTATGTCATTCCCAGATGGCACAGTGGCCGGAGCCATTTATATGGCCGGATAGCCAGTCAAGCCATACTGGCCTGCGAGGGCCGGCATCGCATGCGCCATGGCTATGCCAGGAGCTTGATCCACGGTGTCATGGGGGCTAAAAGCATGACACAGTGATCCAAGCCTTATATAGCATGCCTGCCAAGGGATACAGTATGGACGGCCATTGGCTCCGACCCGGCCCACCTGTTGAGCCGTGAAACCTAGTTCCATGAAAATGGTCACATGTATGTCCCCAGGGGCATACCGGTATCCCACTCCATGGTCATTGGCTGAACGGGAGACCCAAGCAAAATGTCATCATCATCCTGTCTAGAAAAGTTAGCCGCCAGGTTTGAGAAGCCAAACCCAGCCTGGACAGGGAAAGAATCAGTAATAGAGGCATCGATTCCTGTAGCTGATGGTTGCTCTAGTGAACCCGTTAAGTGGGAACCCGAGGCCATGGCTTTCGCTCCTGGACCAGCGGACAAGGCAAGCTTCCAGCCTGGGTCAACAGGAGCCACCTCTGGTTCATTTTCGAAAACTGGAGTAAACTTATCGGAGAACCGTGAACCAGAGGTGGGGCCATTCTGCTCCAGTGCAAATGAAGAAGAAAGTAAACTACTTGGACCGGGGAGAATGCTTTTATCGTCTTCTTCATTTCATCCAACATTTCAGCATGTGTGACGGAGTGATTTCACCACTGGTGAAGTCACTGCGTCACAGTGGTTGTCAGTATTTTCATTATTTTGAATTTTACATATTTTTGTTGCGGTATGGTAACTTTAAGTCTGGTGATGTATGTGTGTGGATGTCATTTCATGCATGTGTTAGTGCAATAGTCATCTGCACTGGCGGCGTAGGGATATATCACTGATTTACGGAAAAATTCTAGCAAATTGTACGGCAAGGGTCGAGTAAGCTGTGTTCAAGATAGGCATTGGTATATAACTGCAAAACAATGGTATACTGTCCGTGTGATTGGTTAAAGTAGGCACTATTTTGCCTTGTGTGCGAGGTTTGGGAAAATAGTTCGCGCAAGTAGTCTGTGATAGGCAGAACCACATGCATTCGCCATATTATAATCCAGCTGACAACACGCATCAAATTGATGGAGCAGCAGATGAGGGCCGTAGGGGTAAGATATATTTGTTTTATTTTATAAATATAACATTTAGATATATAAAATAATGCTTGGCTGGATGAAGAATTGGCCATTTAGATGGCTAGGATAACGCGCTCTTTTTTTATGGTATCTGATTTAAATATTTTGGCTCCATGACAATGTTTTCATCGCTAAGGAAATGTTTGTTCTATTGCTGTGGTTGGGGGTGATTTGTTTTCTCCTGCCAGTCCAGTACATTTGCGCTATCCTAGATTTTTCACTGTTGGACTGGGTTTTGTCAAGTGTTTTTCAAATTGGTTTGATGTTTATGGAATGTTATTTAATATTATGA
This sequence comes from Chaetoderma sp. LZ-2023a, assembly GCA_034401795.1. Taxonomy (NCBI): domain Eukaryota; kingdom Metazoa; phylum Mollusca; class Caudofoveata; order Chaetodermatida; family Chaetodermatidae; genus Chaetoderma; species Chaetoderma sp. LZ-2023a. Next base: position 138,230,407 of record CM067360.1, on the reverse strand, counting down.
AACAAATTTTATTGAGCCCAGAACTTTTGGGAAGTTTATAATGATTATTCGTTAAAGTTAATTTTTGTAGGCACATGAAATAGGTGTGGTGAGGTATATAGTTTGTTACAGAAATAACTTGGTCTTATTATGTGTAACCAACTAGGCTTGAGTTCACTCCCTTGTTTGGTAGCAGTCAATTAACATTGAAGGGATTTGTCTCGCTGGTTTTGTCATTTGTCAGGTGTTCATCAAGGATCCTTTGGGTCAGGGATGATGGGGTTGACAAATGAGAACACCAGGGCGTCTTCCCTAGGATGGGTTATTTCCTGTATGAGGAGAAAGTACATGATAGGCTACAGTCGTGTGCTGTAGGGCAGGAAAGACATTTGTAAATATGTTATTTTTATTATATATAAAAAAATTGCAGGTTAGATGTAATTATGTGTATAAAACTGTATGGGCCATACTTAGGCCATATATTTACATTTTATTTGGTATATGTTGTATCAAATTGAGTGAGGAAATTAAACAAATTCTGTTAAAGCCTTTTGCTCTAACTGTTTACAAAATAATGTAGGGAATATTCCGCTGGATATTTTGGCGTTAATTTTGCTGGAAGTTATTGCTGCCTTTGGCATCAATCGCCTCCAGTCAAATTAATTCCAAAATATGCTCCTGATGTATGGATTATTAGGATGACTAGTTTTTGACTGAACCTTGCATATTCCTTGTGTCTCTTATTTGTAAGAATTAGGATTAAGGATATTTTATTGTGTTTATTGTAGCTACCATATGTGAGTGAAACCATGTTCATCTGTTAGGTTACCACAGCTACAGGGTAAGCTCTGTTAATTTTACTATATATTGTAAGTATATTTATTTGATTATTAACCCTTCTAGTTTTTAACAATATTTTTGTGCATGTTTCTATTACATCTGAAATTCTGTGATGTTATGTTGATATGACAGGGTTTCACATTTGTGAAACCTTGCCATGGCTCTAGTCCAGTGGTCACCTGATCTAGGCAAATGCATGCCCTTTATCTTGCTCCGAATCCAGTCAGTACCTGGCCTATGTCCTTTTAGTGACATATGCCACAGATGCTGGAGGGCATTCCCAATCCAATTTATTAATTCATTCATTTTCTAAATCCGTTTTTGATCATTATTTGGCCTACGTCACCTTGTGGTTGATATGCAAAAAGCAGATTTATTTCCGATCTGAGGTATGATTTAGACATATCTCAAATTAGGTCCTTACTTAGTAAGCAGTGTGACTAATCTCAAGTTTAACCTGTAATGATTCATTGATGTCATTCATTGCTCATGCAGATTTATATATATGTGATGATGTGTTGTGGCCTCTTACAGTTCATGCTACTTAATGTTCTAGGAAATTAATTTATAAGATATTTAATGTTCTGGACAATTAGTTGCCAAAATATTCATCATTTTACAGTCAAATAGTTTTCAAAATATTTAACAGCTTAGAATATTTAACAGCTTAGATATTTCAAAAATATTCAACATCTCTCAGCTAAATAGTTTTCAAAATATTTATCATGTTTTAGTTAGATATTTCAAAAATATTCAACATCCCAGTTCATTAGTTTTGAAATTATTCAACATCTACTTCTGTTAGACAGATTACTTCTAAAATATTCAACATCAGTCAAATAGTTTTCAAAATATTCGACATGTTCTGGTTAGATAATTAGTTTTCAAAAATGTTCAACCAGCCAATTTTACTATAAAACATTCAGCGGTGGAACAGTACCTGGTAGCTACGTTTGCCTAGGATTGTTGGGTGCTTGAAGTTGGTTAACTCTTGATGTAAGTTGAGACATGCTAGGGAACAGTATGTTTCTGTTTACATATATTTATTTCATGGAGGGGCCCTGTTTGTCTGGTGGTAATGCTTACACCAATGTCATAGAAATTTGGTTATAACCATGTGGGTAGTTGGTTATTTTGAAAATGGTTTGACTGGAGGCCATTGTTGTCTTTGGACAGCATTGTTCTCTAGGCAAATTGAGTTCAAGGTGTTCAATTTATTTTCTGTATGGTTCTGAAGTTGACATGGAGGGAGTGCTTTGGTGAAAGGGTTAAAATGATTTCTCCATGTGATTTATTGTATGGGTCAGTTATGCCTTTGTAGATTTCATCCATAACATTTAAAATTATGTTTTCTTTCTTATTTTTTTTCCTTTTCTCATTTATTTAATCAGGGTTTTTTGTTACCCTTAACCGTAGACTTGTACTACAAGAATGTGTGGTTGAGGCAGATTGCTTGTCTTTGTGATGACGTAGAAATTTATAGTTTCCTGGAGGTAGAAGAGCAGCTTTCAGCATAACCGGTGTAATCAAATCAACCGCCAATGTAGTGTGGAATTGAGACGCGCAGTTGAATATTATTCTCGACCATTTAGGAAGTGACATTATGAACATTTAAATTCAGAAATCTCGTTTAATAAGAAAATCCCCCAGCATAATGTCCAATTTCAGGACTTAATAATTAAGAATAAATAAAATTTAAAGTTTATATGTGGAAGTGATCTTGGAAATACTATGGAAGTGATTGATATGGTTCAGGGGTTTGGTTATAAGATCTAGTGGGAATGTAAGGTGTATTTTATTGTATTAGTTTATATGTGGAAGTGATCTTGGAAATACTATGGAAGTGATTGATATGGTTCAGGGGTTTGGTTATAAGATCTAGTGGGAATGTAAGGTGTATTTTATTGTATTAGTTTATATGTGGAAGTGATCTTGGAAATACTATGGAAGTGATTGATATGGTTCAGGGGTTTGGTTATAAGATCTAGTGGGAATGTAAGGTGTATTTTATTGTATTAGTTTAATTATACCTACACATGTATCACCTTGTGTGATAGAAGGTTTCTGATTGTACTAGAAACTTTTTGAATTATTGTCATGTTTTCTTTGTGATTTTTTTTCCCTATATAACTTCTTGCGAAGGTAGTATATTTAGTTTGGAATTTTAATAATAAATTAAATTTCATAGATATATATAGACCTGCTTGAAAATGATAGAGAAAAAAAAAAGAATCTACCCGCAATAACTATCTTGTGATTTCCTCTCACTCTGACAAAGTTGTCCGCCATTCAACATCAAATAGCCAACGCATTAAAGATCCTATAAAGCTGACGAATTCATTTTCAATAAATTAAATTTCTGACCTTATCTTGACGTATTTAAAATTCCATTCTTAAATTTGTTTATGTTCTTGTTTTAAAATCGATTAAGGAAATTCCTTTTCGGATCAGTTTAGAACAATTTAGAATAAAGGTTCATCGTTTGAAATCGCTGGCTTACACATGGAAAGCTTCCAGGTCATTTGAAGCCTTCCTCTTCTTACCACAAACCCCTTTCTCAACTCGCTTCTTGTCATCTGCTGCCTTGTCCATAACCTTTTGACATAAAAAATCAGAGAAACAATCAGCAGGCCAAGACTCACACACACTACATTTTAAGAGCAAGTACTACACCTAGTGCAGTCATGGGGGGTTGCTTTAAGGAAGTGATGGCAAGAAGGTAAATTAAGAATGAATAGTCGAGTCTGCCCTTTCCCCAATTTATAGTTGATAATACATTATTATAGTAACATACATAGTCTTACGTGTTTTAATATATAATTGGGGATTTATGCCTATAAATCGAGTTTATATTAAAAAAATATATACCATGAACCAAGGCACTATTTAGCGAAGCGTTTTCATAAGCAGTATACACTATATGCTATGTGTTGCTGCATATGAATTCCAGCGTGATGCGGCTCATTATCATTTAGTTCGTCTAACCTTGAATGGAAGCCATCTTTGTTAAAAAAATATATCCAATGTTGTTTTCGAAAGTTGTGTTTTAAGCAATCAAAACGTTAACCACCACCACCATCCCCGCCACACACCGTTTGTATCTACCTACATATATATATTGTATACATATTATGTATAGTTTAAGCAAATTGTCTCATTTTGCCGTAGACTATGACTTGTATTTATGGACAGATATTATATTTAGCTAGAGGATTCATTTAGCTAGTTAATCTACCAAACTCATCTGTATTTTAGTTACAAGTTCATTTCCTCAGTGTATATCATATATGTTGTATGTTATGTTTGTGAAAGAATTGTATGGTATTGCAAATTAGTATACAGTTTTGATATGCCTACCATGTACATAGGCAGACTCAGTTATTGTTTGGCAGTGGGTCTAATGCCTCAATAACTTCGGGTCTAAGGGCTAGGGATAATTCCCCAAAAATCTACTCAGTCGCTGCCATATTAATGTTATAAGATCATTGTGAATATCCCATACAGTAGGTAGATAGATGACAGTAACAATATTGTAGCTCTGCATAATTGACATGTATTCTTCTCAAGCCATGAGCAGTACATATAGTATATCCTTTCTACACAGACTAGTAAATCCATAGCCCAAGTTGAAGAATGCATGGCAAGTAATACTCGTTTAAGATTGGACGATTTTCTGATACTCCTCGACTTCTATTTAGAACATCCCTCCTCATATGGGGACAGATATGTTTGTGCTCACAAATCATGTCGATGAGTACCTGTAAATTAAGAAAGACAATATTGTAGCTCTGCATAATTGATATGTATTCTTCTCAAGCCATGGGTGGTACATATAGTGTATCCTTTCTACACAGACTAGTAAATCCATAGCCCAAGTTGAAGAATGCATGGCAAGTAACACTCGTTTTAAGATTGGACGATTGTCTGATACTCCTCAACTTCTATTTAAAACAGCCCTCCTTATATGGAGACAGATATGTTTGTGCTCACAAATCATGTCGATGAATACCTGTAAATTAAAAAAGAATAGTTGAATCTGCCCTTTCCCAATTTATAGGTGATAATACATTACTATAGTAACATACATGGTCTTACGTGTTTTAATATAAAAATATTTGTTATCTGGACACGTCCTAAGCATCATATAGAACACATCTGTGAAGTTTTATTCAAATCGGATGACCTCTTGTGGATGCAAATGTAATTTTAAAAAAGCGTAACCAAGATATTGAGTATAAAATGGGTACAAAACAGGCCTAAAATAATTAAAGTTCAAAGATAAAAAATTAAAATTTTTTTTTTTAAATCAATTTCTTTTTCATATGGAAATATATATTACGTCCTAAGCATGGTATAGAACATATCTGTGGGGTTTTTTTTTTTTTTAAATCTGATGACCCCTTGTGGATGCAATGCAGTGCATAGGAATAACATTAACCTGGACACAAAAATTAGTCAAAGTTAAAACTTGAAAATTTCAAAAGTCCATATAGTGTTGATGTACACTAGTCCTAAGCATCGTATAGAACACATCTGTCAAGTTGTTTTTTAAATCGCATGAACCCTTAGGGGTGCAAACGTCATTTTTTTTAACCCTTAACCAGAGCGGATGCCAACGCAGACGCCGACATTTTTCCACACTCTCCCAAAAATCTCTTTTCAACTTCGTGAAAATGCGAGATAAAAATAGTGCAGAATCCAAGATGGTCGGTGTTCAAATTGAACAATCAGCTTCATTTGAACAAACTTGGATCTCTATGCTTTAAGCATGTTTCCTACCCTAAGGTAGTTGAAATCAGCTCACTGGTTCTTGGAGAAATCATTTAAAGAAAAAGTTGATGGATGAAGGGACAGATGGATGACGGACGGTCGCCATGGCATAAGATCACTAAAGGTAAATCTTGCCAGGTGCAACTGAGTCATTCAGAAGAACACATACGCTGTATCCTCACCTGGGTGATCAGAGTGAATGTCATCTGTTACGATAGAGCTTCTTGATTTGCAGCGAGAACCAGTTTGAATTCAATACACCGATAAGCAGAAGAATGATCACATAGAATATCATCATTGCCGCAAACTTATGCTGTCCAAACCACGAGAAGCCAGACAACCTATAAACATAGGAGAAACATTTATTATTAACCCTTACCACTCTGATATCAAAATATTTAATTTTCAAATTAAAGTAAAAGATTAACTGGTGTTCATTTTTCAACAAATTTAGTTGAAGATGCTGCTGTCATAGACAGTCGTAGACAGCAACCAAAATTGTTGAATAATTTACACTACTTTCTTTGTTATTTACACAGTAAAAGATAGAATATTGACATCAGAGTGCTAAGGGTTAAGTATATATCTGTCCCAACCACGACAACTCAGACCATAGAAACCTAATAAGCATAGAAGGGACATGCGCATACCGTCACTATGGAATGCGTTGCCCTGACTTCTGGTGACGTGAGTTCAGTAAAATGCAACTGATGGATGGGCTGATGCTGATGCAGACGATCAGCAACATATATTAGCCACCAAAAGTGAGAAAATTCTCTTTTGGTAATTGAAAGAAATTGAACAGACACAAATGTATATAATATTATCAGAAATAAGTTTGTATTGGCTATGTTAATCTGACACTTTGATCTAAACAAGGTTTATTTTTAGTCTATGTGGGAGCACAATAAGACATGTCTTATGAGCGTCTCTCCAACTTACATACAAAGCTATTACATTAAATAAATAAAGAGGCGAATAATAATATTGCCAACTGTCACAACAGTAATAACAACAATAACATTAATAATAACAAGAGGCTCAAGGGGCCTGTATCGCTCATCTGCATCATAGGCATTTCAACCAGAAAGGCCATCAACAATAAGTAGAACCCTACAGAGTTGAGCAGAATTATAAGAAGAAAACAGAAGCCATAACAGCCCTTAGTCCCTTATCATATCTCCCAAATTTAGGCCCAATCCGTTCAGCGATTCAGGATATGAAGTTGTTTTCATGAAAACCAGGTCATCCAAGATGATTGCTAAAACATTAGGCAATCAAGTTCCATTGAACAAACTGGATTCAGCTGTTTCCGTAAATAACCTGTCATGAGTTTTGAATCAATCCCACATGCGTAATCGGAAAAGACGATTTTTAAAGGCATTTCAAAAATCCAGGATGGCCGCCAGGCAAATTACAGACCAGCTTCATTTGAACAAATGTGTATCTCTGCCCTAAGTATGTTTTCTGCCAAATACACTTGAAATTTCCTATTGCTTTAGTACATGGGAGTTTCTAGTTGGAAAATTATCCATGATGGCCACTAAAACGTTTATCTAACAGTTTCAAAAATGGCAAATCTGAAATCAGAAACACATATATAAAACCAATTTTGGCTTCAAGATTCGTCAAAATAAAAAAATTCAATATGGCCACCAAACATGCTACATTTTGATTGGGCCACGGCAGCCATATTTTTTGATGGATCAACTTCCCTTGAACAAATTTTAATGGCCCCAATCAAATCTCCCAAATTTCAGCCTGATCCTTCCAGCGATTCTGGAGAAGTCGTTTAAAAAAAAACTAGGTCATCCAAGATGGCCACCAAACTATTTGGCCAATCAAGTTCTCTTGAACAAACTTGTTTCAGCTGTTGTCCTAGATCATATTTAATGAGTTTTCTAAAATTCGGCCAACATCCAAGATGTCCGCCGCCCAAATTGTCCGACCGGATTCATTTGAACAAACTTGAATATCTATGCCCTAAGGATTGATCCTGCCAAATATAATTGAAATCAGCCCTGTGGTTCTCAAGAAGACATTTTTAATTTTCCATTGCTTTAGTATGGGAGACTTTGGCAGGAAAATGATCAAAGATGGCCGCAAAACCGTTTATCCGACAGATTCGAAAATGGCATATATAGAGCAATTTTTGCCATTAAAATACATCAAATACAAAACAAACAACATGACCAACAAATGCTAAATTTTGATTGGTTGATGCCGGCCATGTTTTTTAATGTACAAAATTCCTTTGAACAAATTTGAATGGCCCTTGGTCCATAAGCATATGTGATAAATTTCAGCTCTATCCCTTCAGCGGTTCGGGAGAAGTCGTTTTCGGGAAAACTACATCATCCAAGATGGCTGCCAAGCAAATAGGCCAATAAGGTTGGCTTGAACAAACTTGGGTCTAACATTGCCATAGATGATGTGTTATGAGTATTGAATCAATTCCTCTTGCAGTTTCGGAGAAGATTTTTTAGTGTTTCTAAAAATCGGCCATTTTGGCCGGTGGCCATCTTGGATTTTGGCCGATCCGCTTCGTTTGAACAAACTTAGATCTCTATCCCCTATAAATGCTTCCTCCCCAATATAATTGAAATCGGCCCAGTGGTTCTTGAGAAATCGTTTAAAGAATTCCCCATTGCTTTACTATGGGCCCATTGCTTTAGTATGGGAGACTATGGCGGGAAAACAAACCAAGATGGCAGGAAAACCATTTATCCGACAGTCTCGAAAGTGGGATATTGGAACTGGCCACACTGATAAGCATACATAAAGCAATTTTTGCCATCAAAATACATCAAATACAAAAAAAAGGTCAATATGACCAACAAACACTAAATTTTGATTGGTTGATGGCGGCCGTGTTTTTTAATGTACAAACTTCCCTTGAACAAACTTGAATGGACCTTGGTCCCTAAACATATTTACCAAATTTCAGGTCTATCCCTTCAGCGGTTCGGGAGAAGTTGTTTTCACGAAAACTAGGTCATCCAAGATAGCCGCCAGGCAAATTGGCCAATCAGGTTGCCTTGAACAAACTTGGGTCTACCGTCTACCGTTGCAATAGATGATGTGTTATGAGTTTTGAATGAATTCCTCCAGCGGTTTCGGAGATTTTTTAGTTTTTCTAAAAATCTGCCATTTTGGCTGGCGGCCATCTTGGATTTTGGCCGATCGGCTTCATTTGAACAAACTTGAATCTCCATGCCTAGGGATGCTTCCTGCCAAATATAATTGAAATCGGCCCAGTGGTTCTTGAGAAGTTGTTTAAAGAAAAAGTTGACGGACGACAGACGACTGACAACAGACGACACACAGACGACGGACGGTCGACATCGCATAAGCTCACTTGGCCATTCTGGCCAGGTGAGCTAATAATAATAATAATAAGAATCTGACACTTTATTTGACTACGTAATAGAATTAATAACAAAAACACACTATTTGGGAGACTAATAAAGTGTTGAACTGACATGCCGCCGTTGAGAGGGTCATAACAACTCTATGCTATTTACTCTATGACCAAGATGATCTACAAACATAGGAAGGAACATACGTGTTACCATTTCTGTCGCAACCATGAGAAGGCAGGAAACACAATGGAACGCAACTGTATATAGCTGGCATGGAAGCATAGTCAGAACAAGAGTTCTGCAGAAGTAAATGTCTCGCCTCTCTCCTGTTTGTCACAGTGACCGTGACCTTTGACCTTGTGACCGTCTTCATAACATTATAGGTATCCATGTATTCAAAGTTAGTTCCAATAGGATTTACCAATCCTGAAATATAGACATACAGGCTTCAAGGCTTACATTCAAAACCAATCATGATTCTAACATCGCATTATTCGTTGCTGGCTGCTCTATTTAGCAACAGAATTAGGAGACAAGTACCTGGAACGGTAGCAGCAACTTATACTTGAATACTTACAATTTACGTAATCTGGTGAGCATTTAAAAACACATTTGGCTGGAAGGTATACATAATGCAGCAACATCTTCTTGTTAAATTGTTTAAGACCTAGAGAACCGGAAAGACGGCTCTGATTGTAGAAAATTCTTGACCAATCAGAAGCAAGATCTCCATTAGCAACCTCTCTAAGCCAATCAGAAGCCAATGTCACAACCGATCGGCTCCCAGATTTACTATAAAAAGAACCGAGGGAGCCATGTTGGGCTGTTCAGACTTTTCGTGTACACACTCAGTAGAAGACATCAGGCTATATAATCGTCATACACATAGTAATTAGTCCGATTAACAGAAAAACCGCTATGAACAGTGAATCTAAAACTGATCACTATTTACCAATATCAGTATGGAGACTATCATTGGGATCCGTCGGTTCATCAGTTTTGAACCTAATGGAACCAGACGCTGAACAACCTACAGGTTCCAATACGACAACCACCATGACAACTGAACTGGTCACCACCGCCGCTCTCACAAAAGAAGCTAATAACAGAAAACCGGATCGCTGGAAATTTCTATAACCGTAGAAATTGTAACCATCACAAGTGATGACCATGCACAGGCCACCACGTCCCACCCCCACCCTCGATGGAACAGCGCCCGAAACGAAAGGGAACCAATCCTGACAGTGACCACAAAATAGCAGGGACAGGAACCGACAAAGTCAGCACTGTTTCAACCATCACTCACAATAGAACCGGTCCTCCAAATAAATAGGCAAAACCAGACATCCATGAAGCAAACTTCAACACACCTACCTACAGGCTCTGGCACAATTCTGCTTGCAGAGAATTCCGCATCAAAACACAATTGCATCACATAGCCAGAGAATTGGCATCCAACAAATTAATGCCATTTCTAAGAGTTAAATGTGCGTACATTCCAACCAAGGATGACACATTTTAACCAAAAACGTGAGAAGAGAGTGTTAGAGATAGGTTTGGAACTGGCGACCATGCTAGCAGACCACCTTGAGGAAAAACTGAAAACTACTCAGGAAACTACAGAAGACCATAGGAACCGGTTCTCCTGGGAATTGAGCACGAGCACGCTAAGAATTGTAGCAAATGCAGTGGATGCCACCAAGGCAAGGTGTAGTTCGGATCGACCGGTCGGGCACCGGCCGTACCAGCTAAGCTGGGTACGCGCCATCCGTCCTGGATTCATTCCCTGAACAGGTCCCCTGGGTAGAGCTATAAGTGTATATGGGTCTATGAGAGAAATCGTGTTGTAAAAACGACTAAGTTCGTTAAAGCGCATGGCGCGCGCTTAATACTATTTTTGACAGAGCGCGTATTTTACGACCAAGATAGGATGACACTTTTAGTGTACCGAGAAGGTACAGTGTAATCCTTTTTAATTACTTGTTCCCGCCGAATCTGGCAACCATTTCAAAATCGGTTAAGAAATGGCTGAGTTATCCACGGAAAACCACTTTTGATTATCTTCAAGGTATTGCCGTGACATCATAACGTGTACGCAGAACTTCTAGAATGTTCTAGAACATTCGACTGCGTTATTATTAGCTATGCTGATTGGCTGTTGCTAGACCGATGATTGGTTGGAGCCTGCGCCTATGACGTCATGAGTAGTATAAAAGGAGACAAAATCCAGAACTCGAGAGCATCCTCGGCCAGGGGCCGAATAGGTTGGAACTGTGTCAGCTACAATCACAAGACAGTCATTACGCATACATCAAGAACTAACTCGGAACACGAACTTGCGGTGAGGCCTTTCCCGGCCTAAAAATGTGATTCTACAGATGTAGATGCAGCGATGTTCATTGGTAGATGACTCGCCGGATCTGCCGGCCACGTCAAAAAGTGGTTATTCAGCCGTCCAGCACCGATGTCGTGCAAGTTTATCTTTTCCCGGTACGTCTTCAGAGCTGGCTGACGTACCCTGCACCGTTAAGCTTAGTTATGTGTCTTCATCCGCATTCAACAACCCCCGCTTATGATCAGGTTGTTGGCAACTTCCATCCGTACCATCAGTGTACGGGAACTTTCGTTATAGCAGTAGTGTTATTGTATCTCTTGCTGACTACTCGTTAGACATTCTATATTGTGATTAGAGTCCTGAGTTCGATCCGCTCCCGTCATGGACTGCTTGTGGGAATCCTGTTTGCGGAAACCGGCATGCGGGAACTTTCCAGAGAACGCATCAACTCACGTCAAACCAAGGGTGACATATCAATTTCAGTAACACGATAGCCCAGGCTTAAGAATGGCTACCGATTATTCAAGGAACTATACTTGCCATTTTAATTATCCCGTTAATTACATCTTTGATAATTATATCGTATCTGTATAAACGGTCCCGATGACTAAAAGGCACTGTAATGGTCTTAGGACCGCTAGTTATAATTTCTGTATCTGTTTATAGTTATTTTTATTTTCTGTAAGGTGTTTTTGCTAACCGCACTGTAGTAGGTTCCTCAACCTGTACTATATATATATTATTCTGATCATTTCGCATTGTATTGATTGTTCTGGTTAGTTTATATATGGCAAGTAGCCATCAGTTTATATGTTTTGTTTATTTGTAGAAAAATATAGGACTGCAGTGCACGTAGGAAACACTATACAGCAACATTTATATATGCAGCACTTTCTCCCTCCACCAACAATTTTTCACTGAGGTCGCTGTCCATGCTATAACTCTGTTTAGCCCGGCATGCTACTGACTAAAAACCTTTTCTATTCAGCTCGATAGGATAGGTTTAATATGATTAGAGACAATCTCTTCTTTAGGAGACCCGTAGTGTACGCCTCTTTTCCGGTAGTTGCGATAATTTAGCCCCGCACTCCAGCAAGTTTGTGTAAGACTGGCCAACATACCTAAAGGGCCTCATATTTCTAAGTTATTGTCTCTCTCCATGTTCCACTAAGCCTTATGGCTTCTCAATTGTTTGGATGTCCCTATCCGCACCATGGACTGATCCGACCCTGGGAAACTACTGGGGTTTCCGAGCGGTGATGGCCAGGGTGTGGTGTTACACACATTCCCCGCGTATCTTCGGATACTCAGTAGTTAGTTACCTTTGCCAATGTAGGAAAGCACTGCTAAAACATATCTTAATTATTATTTTCTTTAATCTGCTGAACAATCCTCCCACACCGCAGTGCATAACTGGGCAAGGTGTGTTTAAACCTAACGCCAGGTTAAAAAGTTAGTTCCGTAGGACCTGGTGACGGGCGAGATGTGCATCCTCACTGGGCATGATATTAAGATCTGACATGCCCTTACGGGACGGACATTCACGGTGGGTATTCGTCTCTCTTACCCCCACCATAATGATAGATCAGTTACCTAAAAATTCTTTTGTGGAAAGTAACCAATGTCCTGTGACGTTTTATGTGGCTACGGAGCGAGATGTCCGGATTCTTACCCAGTTCGGAAGTTTTGCAAAGTAACATGTATGCACGCTGTCTTCAGTATTGATGTCTTAGGGCAGCCATTCTCAATGACAGCCATATCTAAAAAGCTAGGTAGACGCCAGCCATTTGCGGCCTAAAATAGTTCTCGTCTCTAAAAATTAAATATTAGGTTAGGCATAGAAGAAGGCCCGCATAAATAAAAGCGGCAACTACTAATTCAGTATATTGAGAATTACATAAGACGGTGACGTGGGAATCCTTCGAGAATCGCTCGTCTCGTCTTCACGCAAAACAGCACGCAACCTTATAGTCATAATTTCACTAGGTATGGTCTTTTCTTTACAGCATTTTGGTCGAATATTAGAGTGGGCCCTTTTCAGCCAAAACTCTTCTTCCGCTTTAAGCGATGGCGACATTTTCCCGTGACGGAGGCCCGCGCGAGGCACTTGCCTCTCGCAAGGATTCAGTAATGACGGCCCGCACGAGGATAATACTCCTCACCCAAACTAGCACTAGAAGTAATGCCTGCATGAGGCACATGATTTTCCGACACTACAAAAAATAATTTTCTTTCCTTTCAGCTTAGAGGTATAATAGCTTATATTAAGTTAATTAGTTATCTCATGTATGGGAGCCTCCCTTACCTCTGTGTCGGCAGGAATTGTTCTCTACGTGCGCTCAAGCTGAATACCAGGGGTGTGTGATACACCAAACTTGGCATAGCCGAAGTACAGCACTGTCACGCCCCCTGAGTGAGTGCCGCTCGCTCTCCGAGCAAGTTCCCAACATGAAAGCTGAGCTGGTAGGCATGATTAGGCTGGATGTCCATACCTCCAAGCTGGTACTGACCCCCAATTGCTAACTCTAGATCCTAGTGGCCACTGGTTAGACGTAGTAGGGCATACGACTTCATTTTCTGTCAATAGAGACAGCAATAAACCTCACCAAGAACATGGTCCAAGCCACCACAAGTTTGATGTGATCTAGCTCACCCACTTACTGGACCACCCCTCCATTCTGAACCAGGATCGTTACAGCTACGGGACACCTGATTGTAATATCAACTCTAACCGCTGGTTATCTGTGGCCTGGATCTGCTGGTACTCTCGCATTACATGCAGGATTCGCTGTCTAGAGCCAGCACGCTTTAGTTACTTGTCATTCTCATCATGCCAGATGTGAAGTCATGGAGAGGTCATCGCTACACCGTCAAGACGTTCAGTGTACACCCGGAGGTGTTCATGTGTGTGTTCTCGAGGAGGGAGAAGAGTGGCACTGCAACAGGCATTTTCACATTTGGTTGTAAGCTGAATTCTGTGAAGCCTCATTACACCCCACGGCATAGCACTCCTACCCCTTCGTATAGCAGGTCCACGAGCCAGTGAAGCCAGGACTCAGTATTCATCGTTCACATAGCTGGTGTTCAGGATGTTGTTGCTCTGTACAATGTCCCACCTGCTCACAAACTACCGGGAGTTCTACATCTTTCACCACAGTGCTCTTGAGCTTGAACTTGAATGACATTCGCCTAATCTCATGTATCTGTCCTGAGATAGCGAAGTCGATGTACTTCCCAGCCGCAGAGAGAGGGTTACCAACATGGATACTAGACTGAATGACTAACAGGCTGTTCTTCTGTGGATCTGTGTGATGTGTGTGATGTGAGGTCGCGGGTTCAACTGCTCAATCTGGATTCTGACCATACTGCTTCAGGTTTAAGGTATCGCTATAGTGTCTCTATAAAGACAGATCAAATGCCTCCATATTCGGTAAGGTGTCTGGAAAAAGATCACACCTGACATCAGCATGCACATACACACCTGAGTTTCTTGGATGGATTCAGCCTGTAGCTGAAGCCCTCCGTCTTCTCCAGAGAAGGCTTAAAGTAACACAGCTCACCCATCTCCTCGTTGCTGACGATGAAGCACTATGGCTGCGTGGCCTTCTTTCTCTGGTTGCACTCAGCAACTTTGTCAGCAACCTCGTCAGAAGCTTGAGGAAGTTCGTCAGCAACTTCGGAGGCTCATTCAGGAACTTTGTCTTCCACCTGCACCTCTGTATCATTCACCTACTCCTGAGGTACATACGCTGTCTGGAACTCTTGCCAAGCAGCGCCTATGGATCTTTACTTACCAAACTTCTTCCATGCTTTCTTAGCATCTGCTCCAGATATACTGGCATATTCTCCTGTATCTGCTTCCAGCTCTCAGCATTGAATATGTGATCAATAGTACAGCCCAGCCCCTATGGGCGATTACCATGAATACGTTTGTCTGCCTACACCCCACAGATCACTTCGTAAATATGGCTATCCCAGATCAGTCCCCATCTTTTTGCTAGAGCTCTCATGTAGCACATCCATATAACATTGTCACACAGTCTGTTGCATCGCATACTGTGAACAGGATATCCAGCCATGTTGATTTTAGCTTTATGCTTTGTTAGCCTATCTCTCTATGGGTATTTGTCTCTAAAAGTGGGTTCAAGACTCTTTGATTGTAAGTGGGAGGGGAGGTTGAGCGGGTCCTGACAGATGGAGGTGCTGACTGTTTAAAAATTAATAAATATAATTGCAGGATTTCAGAAAGTATTCACCTTCCGTACATCCATGCGCGGCCACTGTGATCCTGCCCCCACCAGATTGAGGTGTCTTTCCCAGCATGGCAGGCTGGGGAGGGCAAGTTTAGGACACAGTCTGTTCCCATAGCTTGCGACAAAGCGGGTCTATTATAGTTAGGTTTTTGAGAATGTGTTTTTTGACCCAGTTTGCAGCCTTGCAAAGAGTTTGAGTGATAGCTATGGCCAACTTGGCTTGCCAGACTGAACACAACCATGTTCTGCTGCCTGCCGGCGATAGCCTTGCTTCTACGATAGCTACCAGATCCTGCTTGCCCTGCTGAAATACCCGACGTAGTGTTTGTAAGCCCAAGAATAGCGCATCCTAAATGGCCCACAGTGCTCACCTAGCTGATGAGGAACTGTAAACATGTTTAAATTAATTAATGCACAACAAGCATCATTGGTCTATCAGGCAACCATAACTGTTGCCATAGACAGATGGCAATGGTCCTTATCATTATTGACCAATGCGACAATCACCCTTACCACTAATACAACAAGAGCTCCGCAAAAGGTACATAATACCACAACATTTTTCATTTCCCATTGTTCGATAATGTCAATCAGACGCCAGTATTCTTGCATTTCCTCATCCAATTTGTTTACTGTGACCATTGTTCCATTGGTAAATGTCATCTGCTGGGTCATTAATGTCAGGGATGTCTGGCCCATTGATCAATCATACCTTTCCCATTGGTCTATAATGCCAATGAAATCAATATTCTAGTGTCAATATTTTTGTGGGATATTATGTGATGGCACCATCCGGACAAGTGATAGAGTGGTTTCCGGATGATAACTGTTCATCGTTTATTAGACTCAAAGGGGAGTCATCCATGTTTTACCACTTATTAATCATATTTAGTGAAAAGATCGGTCTTTAAAAATTACTCTAGATAAACAAACCTACCTTTCAGATATGACTAAATAAACAAATCTAAAATTCAGCCTGTTTGTATAAACAGTATATATATATATATATATATATATATATATATATATATATATATATATATATATATATATATATATATATGTAAAAATCTATGTGGACACCTATGTTAAATTTATATCTTTATATATTCATATATTTATATAGATATGCCTTATAACGTATATAGATGTTTTTTATGATCTGTTTTTATTTATAATAGTATATGAATTTGACTCTTGATAGGATAACTAGCAACAACATGTTTAGTTATGTTTAAATTAATTAAATTAGTTTAAATTAAATTACTTAAGAGTATATTATTTTAATTGTATCCCTGGGCTGGACAGGGTGGCAGCATCTCGTGGCGGTGGAGGTCTTGACTAATCCTTGCTCCTTGATTGAAAAGGACGGCCAATGGACAGAGGCAGTACCGTATTTCGCCTAATTGAAGCCCCTGCTCTTTTAGAAGCCCACCCCCTAACTTTGACATATGAGCTCCAATGATTTCTTAACAGTTTCAAAATGGCAAAACTCTGTATTAGAAGCCCACCCCCTAGCTCAGCAATTTGTATTGGAAAAAAGAAATTTTAAGAACCAATTTGTAAGAATAGCGTGTATAATAATAACAATCGTCACAGGATCGCTCTACTTTACATCGATCTCTGCCCTGTGTTATGTAGGTTTCTTAGTTAAACCTATTGTGATGGGATGGCTTTCTAACGCTGATGGGGATTCAGCTCTCTAACTCCACGGGGTTCCTATAAATCAATGAGAAGTCAATTTTCAAATCTTGTAAAATAATAAGTATGTCTTTACTGTTCCAAGCCAAAATTCAATATGACAATTTTGGCTGGTAGTTGACATTCTCCCACTATCACCCTGGTAACTACTCAAACATGACAGGTTCAGACATAACCCAGAGACTTGGATATTTTGTGTTCTAAATTAGGTGTGGGATGGGTGGGTCTGTTGCTGGTCAGTTAACTACAATCGAGTTGTGTATTTGCTAATTAGGTGTGGGTCAGGGCGGGGTGTGTGAACAATAGGGGATAATATCTGAGTTCTAGAAATATTGAATAAGAGGTGGGTGGGTGGTGGGTCATGGCACGGCTGGACAGTGGAGTTGGCCATTTTGTGTCAGAAGTCACTCAGGTGTGAAAAATCAATACTTCTGAGTTCTGATTTGGTTTTAACTAATAATATGGAATAATTAACTGTACTGATTCAGATATGCCCACCCCATGGTCATAGTTAAAAGTTAGCTGACATCTACCATAAGATTATTAACCTATTTCATTCTGAATAATTGTTACTTTTTGTTCTTATCCAAATGCATCAGAATTCTGGTGATTATTTTGCAAACCACCAGACTGAAAGTTATCTTAGTTAGACTGTCATAACTTTCAGTCAGATTATTTCCAGAACAACCAACAGGCTTATCATTCATAGGTTCATGTTTCTGGAATAAAATGGTTAATGTATTTGTCAGCTAAAATGTGCAGGGGGACCAATTCCTTAAGAGAACCACCTGTCTATAATGACCACTTTCTTTCAGGGCCATTTCCTATATAGCTGGCTACTTCGCCACCTATCTCGAAACACGGGGGATTAGCCGGGTGGGAATAGGTCGTAAACACTTCAGGATGAGACGACAGTTGAAGATACTCGAATAGACAATAAGTAAGATCTTCTTCAACTATAACTGTTATTAAGCTTTTATTACTATCCAGAACTATACTTCAAATATATACTTGATTCAAAATAAACTTTATAAACACTAATTAATAATATAACTCTAACAATCTAACTCTAAAGACTAACTCTGTATCTCTAAATATAGCTCTCAATCAATCTCTAGCTGTCTCTCTAATTCTAAGTCTAATGCTATCTACCCTATCTCTCTCTAATGCTAACTCTAAAGCTATCCCCTAATTTACAAAATCATCTGTCTTTTATAACAAGTGGTATCTATGAAAACAGTGATGTCATAAATGTAGTCAAGAGACATGTTTTGGATTCCAAAACATGTCTAAAAGCATTTATAAGAATTAACTAATTTAAATCAATTTATAATAGTTCATTTTAATTATACAGGATTTATAGAAATGAATGAGAAATATAATATAGTTAACCACTTTAATAATTCTAACTAGCAGCAGATATTTTCCCTACAAAAATTAAGTATTAGTAAATCCTGATGACTATTTTGAAAATAATCAAAGTGAAAGTTGTCTCTGCTTTAGGCAGCAACAACTTTCAGTCAAATCATTTCTAAAATATTCTGCAGGCTTAATATTCCAATATTTCGAAACTATGTTTGTGGGAATTCAGAGTGAAAAGGGTCATCAGATTATAAACACACTTAATACAAACAGAATAATAAGCCTACATGAATCAATCTACAGGTATGTGCAAGACTCAAGATATTATCCTTACTACCGGCTTATAGGTATATTGATTGTTCTGACAGGTAATTGGGCTATTGTCCTTGATCCACTATACACTGGGCATGGTCGCACTTGGTTTCACACAGGCTCTGGTCATAACAGCTAACAAGATTATATGTAAAATCACTGATATATTATAATCCACTGAAATCTCTATGTCTGACCTAATAGCCCCATGACATACTCTACCGACTTAAAGAAAGGACCTGTCCTCAGGTCCAAGATAGAATACAGTAAATAAATGATGCACTATAAAACACTGATGATGTGGTATAATAAATTCCGGGTGCGCACATGAAAATCACAAATAATACATTTAATATCTAATTTCTCGGTTGGTACTGATTTCGTTGTTGTCGGGACTGATTTCGTTGTTGTTTCTTTAACTTCTTAATTTCTGCTTCTAGCTCGAGTCGTTGCAATACCGCTCGCTGGTTATCTCCCGCTTACGTTTCGTATCTCTCCTCAAAGTAATCACACTCATCCTGTAGCTGTGCCATCTTCTTTTCTAGTTGCTTTGATTCTGCATCCCAGCTTTGCTTTGCCTCCTCGAATGGACTAACAGAATTTACACTAAATGTCCTTTCTTTCTTCAGCGCCTCTAGTTCATCTAAAATGGCGTTATGCTGAGTCACATTAAAATTATTTTCGCGGCACAAATCACTAGAATCACGTTCATGTTTTTCGCATTCATATTTTAGTCTCTCGTTTTCCTCCTGAGTCTTACTTAGTTGTTCATTGGCTTTGTCAAGGGCTTTTCTAATCTGTTGCAGCTCGCCGTCTATTTTGGATACACTATTCACAGTAATACTATTGTCAGTCTTAATGCTGTTGAGCTGCTCCCTCAATTTCTTACATTCAGTTTTTAATGATTTTGTCTCGACATTGGACTCTTCTTGCGTCATTTTAACCTTCTCATATTCTTGACTGATGGTAGCTTTTTCTTGTTCACATTTACTTAGCTCATCGCGAACACTGGTAACACGCTCTAATATTGATAAGATTTCCATGCTGTGAAGGATCTTATCTTCTTCCATGCGGTCCAGCACAGCACTCAGTTTATTCTCTAATCTAAATTGTCTTTCACTAGTGCTGATTTCTGGCTCCAGGGATGCCTCGCTGATGTTAGCAAATGGCAATTCCTGGGCCAGAGACTGTCTTTCATCTATGGGTACACAGCTATTGTTTCCGGTACTATTGGTGTTAACTTTGTCTGATTTTGGCTGATTAAAGCAAGGGTTTTGTCTCCTGCTTCTACTTGCCGAAACAAATGAAACATATCTGTGCCTATTGGCACACATAAACGAAAAATGTCCGAAATTACGGCAAGAGAAGCACCGCACAAATCTTGCTCTGCAGAATGATAAATGGTTATTGTTGAACGACTCACCACATCGGTAGCACTGTCTATGATGATGATGATGCTGGTGATGTTGCATTCGTCTGCTCACCCATGGTTGATGATGGTGACTCGGTGACTGCCCTGGCTGATGGTGATGACACGATTGATGATGTCGTCTATCGAGTGGTCTTCTTGATCTTATCTGCTGTTGACTCATCCTGGATCCTGTTGTTCTATTGCTGCGATCGTGAGATACGGGATCTTTTTGTAGTCAATACAACTACGCTGGAACTCCACCAATCTGTTATGTCGGTTTCTTAGTTAAACCTATTGTGATGGGATGGCTTTCTAACGCTGATGGGGATTCAGCTCTCTAACTCCACGGGGTTCCTATAAATCAATGAGAGAAGTCAATTTTCAAATCTTGTAAAATAATAAGTATGTCTTTACTGTTCCAAGCCAAAATTCAATATGACAATTTTGGCTGGTAGTTGACATTCTCCCACTATCACCCTGGTAACTACTCAAACATGACAGGTTCAGACATAACCCAGAGACTTGGATATTTTGTGTTCTAAATTAGGTGTGGGATGGGTGGGTCTGTTGCTGGTCAGTTAACTACAATCGAGTTGTGTATTTGCTAATTAGGTGTGGGTCAGGGCGGGGTGTGTGAACAATAGGGGATATATCTGAGTTCTAGAAATATTGAATAAGAGGTGGGTGGGTGGTGGGTCATGGCACGGCTGGACAGTGGAGTTGGCCATTTTGTGTCAGAAGTCACTCAGGTGTGAAAAATCAATACTTCTGAGTTCTGATTTGGTTTTAATTAATAATATGGAATAATTAACTGTACTGATTCAGATATGCCCACCCCATGGTCATAGTTAAAAGTTAGCTGACATCTACCATAAGATTATTAACCTATTTCATTCTGAATAATTGTTACTTTTTGTTCTTATCCAAATGCATCAGAATTCTGTTGATTATTTTGCAAACCACCAGACTGAAAGTTATCTTAGTTAGACTGCCATAACTTTCAGTCAGATTATTTCCAGAACAACCAACAGGCTTATCATTCATAGGTTCATGTTTCTGGAATAAAATGGTTAATGTATTTGTCAGCTAAAATGTGCAGGGGGACCAATTCCTTAAGCGAACCACCTGTCTATAATGACCACTTTCTTTCAGGGCCATTTCCTATATAGCTGGCTACACTATACCTGACCTGATACATTCCCGGACTCTTAGAAATCAATACAGGCTTCAGATTTGTTGATCTCGACCACCTATTAAATTACTACTAACAATAGCAGGCCATGTATGTTCAAAATATAATAAAGTTTATTCCACAATTTTGTAGTGAAAATACACATGAAACAGTTTAGCATGATAAATACCTTCCGTGTAAAAAATATTTTAAGACAAAATTTATGTATCAACCAACCGGTGACTAAGCAGTTTCTCGCATTGTGTATTAATTTTGTAATGCCGACCAACATCAAATGATGCAAAAAATTGCTAGAAAGTCCGAGAATTAAAATGAGATAGACCTCTTCTTATGTTGGTGAGCTGCTGGCTCCTTTGCGTTTTGAGGCGCGGTGTTCTCGTGAGATCTAATACGCTAACGGGAGTTTGTTATCAAATGGGTACCCATTATTCAGATCAGACCTAAAGTACAATAATCAATTCCTATCGCGCAATGGTAATATATAGCAATTCTGAGTCCAGAATATTTATATCCGAGTACTCGCTCCTTTTTTTGCAATTGGAGGCGAATCACATGATTTATATCCTTTCATGACGACATTTTGTTAAATTCAAGATGTATTAAATGATCCTTATTAAAGGATACGCAATATTTAGATGCTCCAACTTCATAATTTCACTTCGCGATGATGTTTTTCAGGTATACATTAAACGTAGTCGTAAGGCGGCAAGATTTTTCTATCGGGAAATTGAGTTCAATTTTCGTGGTAAAATTTTTAGAATTTTTTTCCGGGAAAACCCGTTAATATAAGCCCAGCCCTTTCTCAGAGATGTTGGTTTGGAAGTTGAACACCTCTCCTCTTAATAAGAGTCTAGGCTTCAAATAGGCGAAATACAATATATTTACACTGGTGCTGATTGCACAATGGCAGGTAATTGACTTTCAGAAAAATCGAGTGGGGAAGTTTGATAGATTAGGCCTAAGTTAGGAAAACTCCACACTGTCACACTTTCACATACAGTTTCACATACCATGCACACATACCACGCACACACTTAGATTAACAGTGGTTTCTGTATTGCTGTCATAGTGTTGATGAGAGTGGAATAAAAACAGAGAGAGCAGCCCTGGTTTTGAAAACAAGGGGCCTGTGTCGCTCACCTGGAGCACTATGCATTTTTGTCAAAATTGTTGGTGGGTGGTTTAGTAGTCTTTTAAATGAGGTTGTGGACATTTTTGCATGTCCAATATGGCCACCAAACAGGCTGCATTTTGATTGGTCCACTGCGGCCATGTTTCTGATGTAGCTCCGTCCCTTGAACAAACTTTAATGGCACTCAGTGCCTAATCATATCCCCCAAATTGCGGCCCAATCCGTTTGGTGGTTCTGGAGTTAATAGGTTATCCAAGATGGCCGCCAACCCATTTGGCCAATCAATTCCCTTGAACAAACTTGGTGCAATTCTTGCCCTAGATGAAATTTCATGCGTTTTGAATTGATCCCCCAAGCGGTTTCGGAGATTTTTTAGAAATTTCTAAAAATCAACCAAAATCCAAGATGGCCACCAAACAAATTGGCTGATCAGCTTTGTTTGAACAAACATGGACCTTTATGCCCTAAGAATGCTTCCTGCCAAATATACTTAAAATCGGTACAGTGGTTCTCGAGAAGACATTTTAAATTTCCCATTGCTTTAGTATGGGAGTTTTTGGCAAGAAAAAGATCCAAGATGGCTGCCAACCCGTTTATCCGACAGTTTAAACAATGGGCCTGTATCGCTCACCTGGAACATTGGAATTTCAAATAATCTTATTTAAGTTTTACATCCATCGGTCACTTCCAATGACTTTCAGTCAAATGGTTTAGTTTTCGAGATACTGACGACAATCTCTGGACTGTTTTTTTGCATTAGTGATTTTGAACAATGTTTAAGTGAAAATAGATGATATCAGTGCTAACTACAGCTGGTTTCTTAACTGTCTCACTGCAGCAAGCCAGTGCAGCCAATAATTTCAATTTTCAAAAGCTTGACTTGTTGAATATTTTGAAAACAATTTGACTGAAAGTTGTTGGCGGCAACAACTTTCAATCAAATACACTTCAAAATATTTTCAAGATGTCAGAGCACATAATACATATCTTAAATATTTCGGCAGTATTGGACAATTCCGGGATGATAAAGTGTGCTTTATTTGAAAGATTATTACATGTTTAATGAAACTTCGCCAGAATAATAACCAGATAGAAATAGCGTAACCAACTATCGCTACATAAAGTCGGTAAAATTTACAATTTTTCGCACATTGAGGCACTGCCATTTTATCGCGTCTAGTGACATCAGACCCGCACCACCGCTATTGCTATGACTGAAGAAGCGAGGCCAATATATATTTTAAGGAAGTATTCATAAATGATAATAGCAAATGAACCGCTGAAGTGATTTCAATGATTCTAGGACCTCTAAATAGGTGCTGGCCTCAGGATCAATATGATATAATGGATGTTAATATCGGACAAGCGGTTCAAAAGACTGGAATATATTTTTAAAATATTCATCTAAGATACGGTCTGAGAATAGGTTATCCTTTTTTTGGTACAATTCAGCATGAGATGGTTTTTGTCTCGCAGTCTCTATCTTTGCGTAGTCATTAAATTGGGGTGTGCTTAAAGCTGAAAGAAATTGCTATTTGCCTGACCAATTAAAATTTTGCTCACGTGAATATTGCCAGAGTTATCACCAAATGAATTAACATTTTGACATAAAATCTGGGAATTTTTATCGCCGATCAATATTGCCAGGCAAGCTGTAGTAATTTCAATAATTAAGATATTTTGATGGAATTTTCCCCGTTATGTGATAACATTGTAAAGTTCGGCAGAGCAAATTCTGTCATTGTAACTGTAATACTCATTCTGATATGGGATGATGGATAGAGCGCATCCTGAAATTTATGTTTGAAAATTTGCTGGGGTAGTATATACCGCAGAGTGTATCTTTTGAACCACTAGGCCAATTCTAACATACCTAGCAGTGGATAAATCTTCGAATTTGCAGCTACAGGTAGGTATCAGAATTATTACAATTGGTTCTGTGGTTCCGGCAATATTATCATAGCATATGTTTTCTTGGAATATATTTTTACACTGCTATAACGTATCTTGAGTCAGCTGAGTAATTTGACAATACGCACGTGTCAAGTGCGCCACTTCATTTAACCCTTATCGGATGGTGTAAAATGCGCAATAGCCTACTTATAGTGTTGGGGTACATTTTGAAAAAAATGTTGCTGAAATGTGTTGCTGGCGTGCACAGCAATGACTTACAGCAGCATTGTTACCAAAATGAACACATTCTGATAGGATAGAGAAAATGGAATCTATGCTTCAGCGGTCTAAGGGTTAACGATTTCCCACCGACTTCGGATACCAGAATTACTTGAAAAACTTACTAGCTTAACTGAGCAATGGCCTAATGATTACAAATTAGCACATGTTAGGCCTCCATGCATATACATATTTACTGTACAGCCTTCGTGCTCGGCAAAGACAGCGTTGGTGCGTGGATGACGTCAGGATCTCGTGAAATCTCGCTCTCGTTGCAAGAAAATGGCGCTGCCCGGGAGATAAAGTAATCCCATGTTTACGATGGTATAATTACTCGTATTATTTGTCTATTGTTTTATTTAGGATCCAATATGTTAGTCATATACTAGTCTTTCAAATAAAGTACACTTTTACCAATCCCGGAATTTTCCTTTAATATTGACTTTGGCAATAAAATCTGACATGGTGATAAATCAATGGACGGTGGGAACAAACCTGTATTTGCCCTATGAAAGTGAGACTGCAAATATTTAAGGGGTGATAACTCTGGCATTTGACGTCCTATCAGTTTCATGTTCACAACCCACATATTAGATGCCGACATTAACATTGTGACCAGATTTGGTGTCAATCCGTCAAGAAATGACAAAATGAACCGCCATTGTTGGTGACGGACAGACAGATGGATGGACAGACACACAAAAGACAGATGGTGTCATCGCTATACGACAGCTGACTGACAAGTAAGTATAATTAAGAAAACCAATTTCGGCTTCAAAATCCATCAAATAAAAAAAATTGAATATGGCAGCCAAACACGCTAAAATCTGATTGGTCCACAGTGGCCATGTTTTTTACCTATCAACTTCCCATTAACAAACTTTAATGGCCCGTAGTCCATAATCATATCCCCAAAATTTCAGCCAGATCCGTTCAGTGGTTCTGCAGAACAAGTCGTTTTCACGAAAACTAGGTCATCCAAGATGGCCGCCAAACCATTTGTCCAATCAAGTTCCTTCGATCAAACTTGGTTCAGCTCTTGCCCTATATGATATTTTGTGCATTTTGAATCGATCCATCAAGCGGTTTCGGAGAAGATTTTTAAAGACATTTCTTAAAATCGGCCAAAATCCAAGATGGCCACCGGCCAAATTAGCCGATCGGCTTTGGTTGAACAAACTTGGATCCCTATGCCCTAAGGATACTTCCTGCCAAATATAATTGAAATCGGCCCAGTGATTCTTGAGAAGTCGTTTAAAGAAAAAAGTTGATGGACGGACGGATGGATGGACGCCGGACAGACGGTCGCCATGGTATAAGCTCACTTGGCCATTCTGGCCAGTTGAACTAAAAATGGCAAATATTAAATCATAATATCCACAAACATATATAAACTCAATTTTGGCCTCAAAATCCATCAAATAAAAAATCCAATATGGCTGCCAAGCATGCTACATTTTGATTGGTTCACAGCAGTGATGTTTTTTGATGGATTACCTTCCCTTGAACAAATTTTAATGGGCCTTAGTCTCTAATCATATCTTCCCAATTTCGGCCTGATCACTTCAGTGGTTCTAGAGAAGTCGTTTTCGGGAAACCTAGGTCATCCAAGATGGCCGCCGAACCATTTGGTCAATCAAGTCTTCTTCAACAAACATGGCGTAGCTCTTTCCCTAAATGGTGTCATGAGTTTTTAATCTATTCCCCAAGCGGTTTCAGAGATTTTTAAAGACGTTTCCTAAAAATCGCCCAAAATCCAAGATGGTCGCTGGCCAAATTGTCCGATCAGCTCCATTTGAACAAACTTGGCTCCCTATGCCCTAAGGATGCTTCATGCCAAATATAATTTAAATCGGCCCAGTGGTTCTTGAGAAGTCATTTAAAGGAAAAGTTGACAGATGACGGATGACAGCACCTTTCCAACCGTCACTCTATGTCAGATACATAGATGACATCTTCATGATATGGAACCATGGTGCAACAGCATTAAAAACCTTTGTAGACCACTTGAATTCAGCTCACCACAGCATTAAATTCACCATGGAATCTTCAACAGAACAAGTATCTTTCCTGGACACCATGGTCAGAAACAGTGATGGCCACACGATCACATTTGATCTATACACAAAACCCACAGACACACATGGATATATCCACTACGATTCAGCACACCCATCAAACTGCAAGGATTTATCCCCATATGGCCAATTCCTGAGACTAAGGCACATCTGCACCGATCTGGATGATTACGACAGGAACAGCCTAGCCCTACTAGGCCATTTCACCAACAGAGGCTATCCACACCAGACTCTGGATTCTGCCAGAACAAAAGCCCGCTTCAAACTCAGGGATGATCTCCCATACCCACCCCCAAAAACACACACTGGCCTGACTCAAGCAAAACCAGTCTTCGTTTGCGAATTCAACAGAACGGGTATCTTCTTGAAACACACCATAAAAAAATACACCACACCAAGATTCTTCTCAAGCTCCCATACAGGTCTATCCTACAGATCTAAAATCATTGGCAACTGCCAAACAAGAAATGTGGTATACCTACTTACTTGCTCAGTTTGCAAAAAACAATATGTAGGCAAAACTCTGAGCACTTTCAAAATACGCATCCAAGAACACCTGCGTTCCATCACGAACCTCTACAAGAACGAGAGATACAACACTCCCGTATCCAGACACTTCAATATACCTGGATATTCTAGAATCAACATACAATTCAGAATAATACAGGTGCTCTCCTCAGACACTGAGGACGAAACCTCCACAAAATGGAGGAAACAGAAGATGTGCCACTGGATACACCAGCTCCACACAATGGAGCCCATAGGCATCAACCTAGCAGGGTAAAGGTCACTCACTTCCCTGGGTCAACTCGCTCACAATAAATGGACACTCAGTACGTTGTTATTACCCTTTCATTCACAAGTGACCCCCCGACCCATTCTTTCAATCAGATGGATTTAAAAACCTGCATTTATGACATTAACATGGTCGCCATGACGTCACAACATTGACGTCATAAACATAGTCATTATCTCCCTCCATCATCATTTCCTCCAATTGTTCAGTCCTATAATCCAAGATGGTAGAATTTTACTGCACAGAATGTGACACTGTCTATGTACACAAAATCAGTCTGACCAGACACATGAACATTGCCCACACAATGCTTCCGGCTTGGACATGTGAATGGTGCCTCATACCAATCAAGAGAACAGACTATATGCGGAAGCACTTAGCCAGACATGGATTAGAAGAGAATCGCGTAGTAGCCTCAATGGCCAAGGCGCACCCAGTTGAAGGGGTTAAGTTTGTAGATCCAGGACAACCCCTGGTCAAACCTAGATGCTGTGACCGATATGACTACACGGGGAAATCTAAGGTCAGTTACTCAAAACGGAATGACTGGAAGCTACCGATAGCAATGCAAAAACTCTTACACCTGAGACTCCCGGTTTACAAGATACCAACAGTAAGCATCACAAACGACAATGACAGTTTAAGGGGAGATGAAGACCATAACATTTCAGACAATATACTTTCGAAACTCTGTTTAGAATTTATATTACCGGCTACAACTTCCAGTGGTGCATCTGAATTATCACGATGGTCACTCAACGAACCTTCCTCTATCAGCACCACAGCAGTAGTGGGCCCCACCAACATGGACCCACCGAGTGCCACAGAATCATTGGAAGCGTGTAAAAAACGCATTTTCACAGAACCTTTTGGATCGGACTCGCTTCCTGACATTCAGCCTTCTAATCTAGCAGCCACACCACACGCATCCAACAAAACACTTGCACCCACCGACACCAACACCGCACCATCACACCACTCCACACCGCACTCACCACTAACCAGCAACAGACAGGCAAACCGTGAACTATTTAATTCGGACTTATGATGACACCTCGGTCACGCACTCACCACACCAGACATCACCACAAATCAATGCGGTCGAGAGAAGGAATCAGAATATTTTAGCAGCATGCAGACTTATCTCTCAACTCTGCCCAGAGCACAAATTTAATATAAATTGTTTTCATTGCGGCACCACAATCAAGTCAGAAAGCATAAAGGCGCCCGATCCAAAGTGGAACCGCATACTTGCAATCATGCGGAAAATGAGCTACCACATTGATTGGAAAACGCTACACATGCAGTATCGGGAAGGTGAACATAGATCAGATCATGCCCATGTCACCAATTTCACATAAATCTTCTCAGCAGTTTTTCGATCTTCATTTATCTGTTAAGATTTTCATTTGCTCTATATTCATAGCCTTTTTTTATTATTAAAAATGACAAACAACAAAGTCAATACTCACCAGTACATATCATTCTTCTCTTCTATTTTTTATTTTCATTTATCTTCATATATATTCATACATACATCGCCCATCCCCTAGTCTTCGCTGCCATGCGCCTCTGATGAGTTCCATTCAAGGAACGAAATGCCTGAATCATCCAAAACGGTAATGACTACGTAGGTCTACCCCCACCATCTATGGGCCAAAATTACACCACACTGACATGAAAACCCGCCACAGCAAGGGAAATCTTTCACCCAAAAACCACAAAAAAACCTATATAAAACGCCAAAATACTGCCAGAACATGTATCTAAATGACAAAACCACTAGAAAAAAGCGCTCACCTCAACAGGTAAATATTCTTTTCACCAAACCGCCAAATGGACACAGCCGCCAAAAAGAGCCAAAACCGGCAAAAAATTACCCACAACCACCAAAAATTTCCCAGGCGACTTCAACATAGCACAACTGGCAAAAAATGCCCAGCCGCCAAAAATCACCACAACCGCCAAAAATCCACCAACCGCCAAATTCACAACTGCCAAAAATGGCGTCCAGCTGAACCGGTAAAGCCCAACCTGAATACCCTTTTATGGGCATGTCCCGGCCAATCCACAAGTTGAGCCCCAAGAGGTACATAAGAGGCTGGAAAAACAGTCTCAGACCATTCAGACTTCTGGATTTACAAAAATATCCAAGCATCAGGCTTCTTCACTCGCTTTCAATTCTTCCTGATTATGTTGTTATTATCCTAAAAATGTGTAGATGGTAGTATGAGATGGGTGCTGCCTATGGAACAACGGTTCTATGGGTAGAGGCTGTTTTGAAACGCTTTGACCTGTTTTGAAACAGCAGCTATGCAGCTATGGGTAGCAGCTATTATTCTACCGTATTCCTCCTATTAGAAGCCTAGGCGTCTATTAGGAGTGATGAAGAAATTTCACCAGCAGAATGTCCGAGAAAGGGGGTAGGCTTCCATTAGGGAGTATTCTAAAAATGAATATTTAGGCACTCCCAAAACCGGCTTCTAATAACCTCATGTTAGATGTCTACCGTTATCATCAAAGGGAAACTACTATTTCCTCTTGCCGTATTGCAATAACCAATATTGTGGGCTACTGTCTATTGTCTGTAATAATTGTATTCTACTGGTGTGTAATGTTTGTAAATCTTACGTGTATCGTTCTTAAATGATGAAATAAAACTCAACTTGACAAGTCATTGTACATGTATTGTCGCAAACCAACATAAAATGACCCAAAACAATGTAAGAAATAAACTGAGGTTCGATCCCTTCTTAAGTTGGATGACCAAATTAATTCTTTTGTGATTGGAGGCATTCCACTGAACTTTATCTGGAATAGAAGGAGACCTCGTAAATAAAAACAAATTTTGCAACGCCACAAATGGCAATATCGCAAATTAATAATAAATATATACAGAAGATGTTTTAAAAACAATTTGAGTAATAAATTCACTATTACTTAATCGGTAAATGTATTCGGCAGTATATTTACTGGCGAGATTTTTATTCCCTTGGGCGATTTCGTCTCAGATGACTTGGTTACATTACATTCTACCGAGTAATAATCGTTGTATTAATCAGCTATAGGACAAGTTTATCGCATCACTCTCGTAGCTACTCGAAGCTCCCCTCCTATTTGTGGATTGCGCAAGTCTCTAACCGGGTAATAATATTAGCGTCTTCGCGCTACTCGGGTAACAACCTAAACTCATCCACGTGATTTCTATTTTTTCTCGACGCCATTTTATGTCAAACTTTGAATTAATTTTGATGAAATAAACAATGTTTATTAAAATATACGCAATATTTAGGCGGTTCCAATTAATAATTTCACTCCCAGATGGATATAAGGTATACAATAAGCATAGGCGTAAGATGGTAAGAATTTCTAGCATGAAGAATTGAAAATGTGTTCTAATTTTGTGTTATTTTTTTGACATTTTGTATCATTCTTTTAAATTTTTCTTCTATGACGAATTCTGAAGTAATAAACAACAAATTATCTATTAATGTCAATATTTGGAAAAAGTTCATCGGACAAAGATGCTGAGTTTGGGGGTAGGCTTGTATTAGGGGGTTTCCCATTTTCAAAGTGCTAAGAAAATCTAAAAACTGACATTGCCAAGTTTGGGGGTAGGCTTCTATTAAGACATAGGCCTCTAATAGGAGGAATACGGTACTACTAATAAATGTCGAAACCGGAGATAATAACATAACCAGAAGTACGCAACTCTGAAATGGAATTTTGAACGGAAACAGAATCAAAATCTTTGGATGCTTAAAAGGAGGCATTCTGGAAATGGAAACTTCAGAAACGAAAATCCAATGACGGTGTGTTACCTAAAATCTGTATAACTGTGAAATTTTGAGTGACACTGCTGCAGAAAACGCCTATAAAAAACCCAGCATACAGCTCTTGATGAATACCGGACCATTTGTCCGGCACCAAAATTTGGGATGTAGATGAAGATGGTACGTGTCCCATCCCAAGGATTACTTACTTGGCTTTTGGAAGCAGGAGACTTATTGGTGGGCTCCTTTAACCTTCTCTTGTTGAATATTGAAATAAGGAGACTTATTTGTGGGCTCCTTAAAACTTCTCTTTATCTCATGTCACAAAGCAAGGGAATGCAGTTTCCTCCACCTCCAGTAGCGACTACACAACAATCCATCCCTTGCATATCTCACAGACATACGATGGAAAGCAGGACGTGCACTTAGCACACATGTGGCCATGAAACTCGCTGCCGTGCAAACAGTCATACCATGTGGACGAACTGTAAGTACTTATAATGACCTAAGGCCGAAAAAATAGATCAGAATAAAGCATAAAGCCAACAAGGCAAGGACAACATCCTTTATAATAAACTGATTGATATGAGAAAAGGACATGGCTTTGTTAGTTAAAATGGCGGGAAAATATACCAAAGCAAATTATAACTATCCTCATATGGGGTGTGTGTGTTAAAACCCATGTTTATGGTTGTAAGAATAATCCTTAGAAGCACTAACAGCCTTAACAGAGAGAATTACTAGACATGATATATTCTTGCAAAATGAAATCACTAAAACCGGTAAGACAATACATAACAAGAATGAACAGAAAACAAAATAAAATTTAAAGCTTACAATTGATCAGTGACTTCTTGAGATGATGTTTGATGAGATTTGATGATTAACACAAAACAAGACCAAAAAACTTTCTTTGGTTCTTTTTCAATCTTTCCTGGTAGGCAGAAAAATTGAAAGTGAATAACATCTGTGCCGTTTGCAAGTGGTAGCATTTGCGCATGCAGAGTGACCACGGTCAGTCTCAGAGCTGTCTAGACTGGTAACAGTCTCTAATTGATTGACAATAAGGGAGGCTTAAAAGCAAGATTAAAAAAAAAAAATTTGGTGCTAAATGTAGGTAAATTGATTTAACAAATAGTGATTGAACGGTACAGTTGTTTGTGCTATAATAACAACTCTGCTATTTGTGGGTGTGGCCAATTCATCTTCATAGCCCAAATAGATATTCTCTAAAGGAACATATCTGCCAAATTTGTTTCGAGACCATCTATAAATGATGAAATGTGCTACAAACATATTTTCCCATAAGCTGCTATACTTAGCAAGGGCCATAACTCTGCTATTTGTGGGCATGGCCACTTCATATTCATAGGGTAAATAGATATTGCCTGAAGGAACATATCTCCTAAATTTGTTTTTTTAATCCATTTAACAATTGATGAGACAAATGTATTTTAACAAAACATGTAGAGTTGAATATCTTAAGACTTAATTAACCAGAGTTATGGACCCTGTTTAAAGGTGTAGATTCTTTATATTTATACTTCAAATAGATATTTGACTGAAGGAACATATCTGCTAAATTTGGCTTTAATCAATCAAAATTGATGAAACATAAGTATTTTCCCCATAGAGTTCAATACTTAAACCAACTTAATGAACCAGAGTTATGGTCCTTGTGTAAGACCATGGCCACCTCATATTCAGAACTTGAATGGATGTTGCATTATGGAACATATTTGCCAAATTTAGTTTTAATGACGAAATATGGCACAAACTTTCTCCATATGTTTCAATACTTTGAAAATACAGCAAGAGCCATAACTCTGCTATTTATTGGCATGGCTACTTTGTCATTACAGCCCCCTTAGATATTGCCTAAAGGAACATATCTGCCAAATTTGGCTTTAATCCATCAATAAATTATGCAATGTTCCACAAACAACTTTTCCCCATAGGCTTCAATACTTTGAAAATATAGCAAAGGCGATAACTCTCCTATTTGTGGCTGTCGCCACTTCATCTTCATCTATGTGAGCTAAAACTTCTGAGTTTTGAGGAAAGACAGAAAATAGAAAACGAAGAAAAATCTAAAACAGAAGAAAAAAGGTAGAGTGGTGAAATAAACATGTCAGTCGGATCGAGTTTCGTCAGTTGTGTCACCTTTCTATTCAATCGAATTGCCAGTTTTGAACCAATTCACGGAACTCGTTTCGGTTCTTCTTAAATGTAGGAGGGACATTCTTCTTATTCAGTGTTTACATGTCACATGAGTTTGAAAGTGGAGCTGGATCAAGGTCTGTTATAAGTACTGAACAGCCGAACACAGGTAGCTAACCACATTTAGTATGGGAATGAATTCGTTGGATGAGTAGTTGCCATATAACTAGTCATACGTGAAGAACACATATTTTAGCTGCTACAGCTTTTGTTAAGCTCCAGATTTGCATAACAATTAGCAGTTAGCCCGACATGTTAACCCTCCTATTTTTGATAACCTGTTTTGAGATTCTGGTCAAAATGTTGGCGTCTTGGAATGGGTCGATTTTTTTCAAATGATGTTGCTGAAAGTTAGTTGTAATCCGCATTGCAATCATTTTTGGCCATTATTTGATGGATTTCTCGCATTCTTTGATCGATGCTTTCTTGACCAGGGTGTTTGACAGCAATCAGAGGTAATATGGGAGCATGTCAAATTGGAGTTATGCCTAGAAGGCAGACTGGGTTATTCTGGTAACATATACTTTGTGCATGTTTTTCCTTTTGAGACATTTTCATAAAACTAGTCTTATCAGATTATCTTTCTCTTGGCGTCTGTACTAAAACATCTGTGTCCCGCTTACGTGGTCTCTTGCCAACTTCTAAAATCTTGATAACTGTAGGCCTAAGTTTCTTGAAGTTCTGGTTGAAAGAATATAATTCTTCGACAGCGTTTAGCTTAGTCTAGCGACTTGGATTAATTTGAAGCCAGTTATAATTTGTGTGCTTTCGCCGTATTAATTTTTACTGTTCACGTTTGACGTTGCCTGGTGTTAGCACTTGTAATAGTTTCGGCAAAGAGAACTACGGGAGGCAACACATAGATCGACAAGCCAAAACCCAAATTAGCATCACACCATGACCAGCAGAGCATTGTATGTATGATCACTGTATTCTGCGGCTGTAGTAGTAGAAACACTCTACAGCTGCAATCAGTCCTTCTTCGCTTTTGCTCACAGTCGTCCTCAGCTGAAATCCTTAGCTTCCTCAGGTCCATTCTTCACTTGAGTGTACAGTCCTGTTTTGTTGAGGTCACCTCGTAGCACGATTAGCAGATTTATGCAATGACGTCCTCTCCTGGCTTTGTATTTGCTGGCTCCGAGTAGGCAAATTCCAATGCTCTCTGTGCTGGTATGTCTTCTGGCATCATTAGCACATGGCCAAATGTGGACCATCTTTGCTGGACGGCTTTTACAGATAGCGGCGACGTATTACACATCTTGTATAGTGCATCATTGGAAATTATGCTGTCTGGCCATCAGTGTCCAGTGATGGTGCGTAGGTGTTTGCAGTGGAAGGCATCGATATTTTCTAGAGCTGCCTTTGGAGCTGCCCAGCTGTTACAGTTATACAGCATCAAGGACATGCAGGTTGCATTACATAAACGTAGTCTTTTTATCAAGCGCATCTAAAAGGTAAAATAACTGGAAGTAACACCAAAACCACACAAAAACGAAGCGTTAGAGAGACTATTGGAAGCGGAAATAAAAAAACGGAAGAGGAAAAGACAGAAAATGGGAAACAGAAGAAACAGGAAACTGTAGACCCTACAACAAGCAAACTGGAAGAGGAAGAGTGACTAACGGAAACTTTAAGAATACAAACATAGGACGAGCCACAGCAAAGGAAGGAAAAGAAAAGAAAATGGAAGCTAGATCTAAAACCAGAAAACAAAAACCAGAAACAAAACTAAATCTGAAAGAAAATAAACAAAATTCCAACTAAACTAAAAACCTATTTAGAGAACAGGAAACAGAAAAGAGAAATGGAGGAGGAAGCTAAAACGTAAGCGGAAATGACAATAGACACGCTATAAAATGGAAACGGATGTACACAAACCGGAAGCAGAATCTTGATAACTAGGACAATCCATAACAGAGGAGGATAAGGCAACACCAAAGGGACATGAACCGGAAACGGGAATACGACCGGAAATGGAATCCCAATAAACATCTGACACTGGAAGTTAAATTAACACCGGAAGAGCATAAAGCGGAAGTGAGAGATTTGACCGGAAACAGAATCCCGATAACCGAGGTCCCAAAATCTTGAAATACGCCTAACCATCAGAACCAAGTGCAGCTTTCTTCCTGTCCATGCACCATAAAAATGGGGATCAGAACCACAATCTGACACTGAGGCAGAGTTCTGATTATTACCGGTCATATCGGCTTGTATCAATACTTGGGATGTTGAAGATGACGTGTGCAAGTACCCGTTCCCAACCATTATACAGCTCCTTGAAGGAGAAGCTAGAGGCTTACGAATGGCTCGTTATTCTTCTTTGATTCCTCTTCCCTTTCAGAGAACTAACCTCCTGACACGATGTTAACGAACATAGCACGTTTATGAACACAATTATCATCTGATGCTCAGTGAAAACTATGCCGGACTAGGAAAGATTTTAGAGATGCTTGTATAGACAAAATTATCTGAACATTCAAATTAAAACATATTGCGATATGGGAAAAAAATCAAATGAACATTTAAACTCTCTACATTTAGGAAGGATAAGGTCTTAAAAGCTGGGAGTAAAAAAAAAGGCTTGACATATTGTATATAAACCAAAGTTACAATGAAATAAAGCCCATGATAGCAGTTTGGAATGAGAAATCTCAGAACTAACGAATGACACAAAAATGGTAACAAAAGTTACAGCATAAGTAATATGACGCAAAAAAAGAAAAGGAATATAACGGGAAATACTCAGAACTTAAGTAAGATGGATATCTGAGGCATTCTGTTGTTGATGACTCACATCTGAACTATAAAAGATAAATTGATAATTTTTCCTAAGCCTCTAATTCAATGACTGAACAAGATGGCAGAAATTGAATTGTGAAGGGTTTGTAATGCAGGGGTATGCGCACTGACCTATGATTGATATAAAGGTCATATAGACTGAAGCGAATCTAGATAGCGTGATAAGAAGGGAGTTAATCCATCCTAGAAGCCCTAGAATAGGATAGAGGAGTTGTTACTGGATATTCGGGCTGAACGGATAAGTTGAATTTTTTCAGGGGCTAAATGATGGTGGGTTGCCTTTAGCAAGTATTGATTGACTGGTTAGATGTTGGTTGTGTTGTAATTTGTAACCACATACCGTGACCGTGCAGCCTTCTGTGCATAGACCAAGAGATACTTGACACGGATAACTTTGTCATTTGTAACCACATAGTACTTCTCAGGGACATCACCCGCCTCAGTACCCACTGCTCTCAACTGCTTCCTGGTGCCATCATCTGAAAAACCACAGGCAAACAGGACAAGTAAATAGTATTATTATCAATTCATTAGACTGGTCTTGGTTGCTTTCTATTTCAGGTTGGATTGAAATCTGAATGCTAGTACCTGGTTTGGCACTTCCTTTTATACTCTGCTGGCCGGTTACACTTGGCCTACTTGTGTAACTGGTCAAAGAAATCTGGTTATATGTGACCATTTGTAACCAGACTTCTGATTTTTGTAACCGTTAATGTAGGTTTTGTAACCGCTAATTTCAATTTGTAACCAGGAAAAGGCTGATTGTTGGTTTTATGCAACCGTTAAAGTGACAGTTTCCTGTAACCATCAAAGTTTTTGAATATCATTTTACCGGTTGAGTAAGTTAGGTATTTTCACGTGTACCTGTTAAAAGTTTTTGTGTAGTTTTAGTGACCACTCGTTTTGGTTTTCGGACAACATTGTCCATTTAAAGTGAAAACTTTATGGATTTATTTGGATTTTTGGGCCCTGTTCGGGCATGGTATAAGTCATGTTATAACGATAGAAGTTAAAGGCATAGGCTTCTATCGTTTTAGATGGCTAATGGATGTTGAATTCGGATTTTATGGTATCTCGAATTCACATTTGGTTTCATCCACATACTGTTTGTAGCAATATGTGCATGTAAGGAGATCGATGATATTGCGTGTGTTGCAATATGTTTTAACCTTACATTTGTACATTAGACCTGCTTGTGCACCAACGACTATTGTACATATAGTGACAGAAGAAACCGTTCTTCCATGTGCTTGGATCAATGGTGTTTTGGAAACATTTTCCTTGATATCCTGCAGCAGCAGGGTATTCAAATTTGCCGCAAACTATTGTGTCTTTGAAAGTAGGATTTTCCTATAGCCAAACATTGGTAATTCAGAGAACGTTTGTCTACACTTTGGGCTACTATTCAGTATATCCCAGTCTTTGTTGATGATATTCTGGGACAATAGGTCAATTCGTTTGCATGAGCAGGCTTTTGGATAGTTTTGAAAAAGAAGATTTGATGGGTAATCCTGTTGTTGATAGTATTTTATCAGCTTGTGGGCATGTGTGTGGAAGTCTATCTCCTTGCTACAAATTTTGCGTAGGTGAAGGAATTGTCCATATGTGTTGGAATTTTTGGGAGACTCTGGGTATGCTGAGCTGTTGTGTAGATATCCGTGTGTATCTGTTGGTTTACAGTATAGGTCGAAGTCGATGGAACAGTCTGTCTATGTATACATATGTGTCTAAAAAGCTGATTTTTTATGAATTTGATTGAGGGATGTGAGCTGTTCATATGGTTGATGAACTCCTCTAGTTTTTGTAGCCCAGAAGTCCAAATCCTAAATATATCATCGATGTATCTAAGATAGTGCTGGTTTGTTTGGTTCTGTAGCAAGCAGTTTCTTTTCTAGTGGGACCATGAATATGACGGCATAGGTGGGTGCCACCTTGGTGCCCATGGCGGTACCCCCAGTTTGTAGGTAGTGTTTGCTGTTAAATTCAAAATTTTTACATTTTAGGACCAGGGATAGGTCTAGTAGAGATCTAGGTGATAGATCGCCCGGCATGCCGAATTGGTGTGTGTTGGGCAGTTGCTTCGAGTCCTTCCCCATGCAGTATGTTTGTGTACAAGGGATGTGAAGACCATGGTGACTAGAATGGTGTGTTCGGGTAGTTTTCCAAATTTTTCTAGTTGATAAAATCTGTAGTGTCCCTAACGTATGATGAATTGTCTATTAGATGTATTTTCAAGTGTACTGATATGTTCAGCTGGACAGACATTGCCACTGATAATAGGTCTCCCTGACCTATTACACCAGGCCAGTTGCAATAAAGATGAGCTACGACTAGTGAGACTACTGCTTGCAAACACGTAAGCTGAGAGTACGAGTCAAGTCACTGAAGTCTGTAGAGTTTGAGATATCAATCGGCTCCCCACAGGGAGATGGTCTATCCCGTGTGCTTTTTCCGTTACCTTACTGCTGAATTGAAATCCGTGCGGAAAAATTCCACAAGACCGAACCCCCTCCCCCGCATCAACACTGGGTATGCCACTAGAGATGGAATATGCTGACGATGTGGACTTCATAGACGAGGAGAAAAAAAACCCCTTGATGAACTTCTCCCAATAGCTACAAGCAAACTAAAAATTGAGAATCTCTTTATGAATGAATCCAAAACAGAGTTCACCCACATATACCTATCTACAAAGCATGAAACTAAAGAAAATGACGATCCACTCCGTGGCGACGAACCATAGAGGAAAAGTAAAATCCTGGGCTCACTTCTTTGCACTACTGCTGACATTGCTGCATGCTTCATCATGAGGAACATAGCTTTCCAGTCGTTCTGAAGGCTATGGGTTCATAGATCAACGATTCCCTTGATGAAAAGACTACGTTTATACAATGCAACCTGCGTATCATTGATGCTATATAACGCTAATAGCTGGGCAGCTCCAAAGGCAGCTCTAGACAGACTCGATGCCTGCCACCACAAACACTGACCGTGACATCATCATCAGCAGGAAATCAGGGTCAATCTCTCCGCTAAATACAACTTGATATTTCAAACTATTAGTGAGACAATGGACAAGTTAATTGTAATATAGCAGTCAGCACGTGTGTGCAATAAACAAAATCACAGATTTCTTTTTTCACGAGAGAGTTGATAATAACCTCCCTAACACTCTTTGATATTCCCAAATATCGACTTTCACTCAATAAACACTCAGATTAAAAAAGATAGGTGGCCCTACTGGCCAGGTAGTCAGATGACAGTCCAGCGGATGCCAGCCCCAAACTCGTGCATGCGCAGACTAGTACTTCCTGACTAATTAATTGGCTGACACACATGCAACTTAAGAAAGCCTGAAGACCAAGCCTCTGAGGGGCGGAGAGGCCTGGTCCGTGTTAAGGAGGTTTCTGTGATTTTGTTTATTTCACTTCAAGAGTATACTTACCTCCCTAACACTCTTTGATATTGCCAGAATTCATCAGTGAATTCGGCGGGAGGGAGGCGAGGTCAAAAGACCAGCTCTTCCCTATGCGCTTTTCTGCGTTTGTGTACTATAGGACATAAGACGAAAAGGCTCCATTTTCGTATATTCTCAAGAATGAACCACATAAAAACACGTACCATCACCATATTAGAACGAAGGGTTAATCAACAATGAACAACACATGAACAAGACTGACTTTGTGAATTTCTTGTTGCTGTCATCATCTCCCCATTAGTGGCGACTGATGCCGATCTGACAAGGGGTTGTTTCCATTGATAAATTGTGATGTATATAAACAAGAGGCCCAAGGGCCTGTGATGCTCACCTGGACCATTAGCATTTGAAGCATTTGCATTTAAATATACATCGTTACACTAAACAAGATGGGAAAAAAATGTTCACAGGAAGAATCTACCAATCAAAATTCTGAATGGAAATCCTGGCGCCTATGATCATAGGATCATTTTAGCCAAGTAGTAAGGAGAAGAAGCAATTTGACTATTTCCAGTAAATCTGTAATAAAATCTAAGATTTTTACCCAAAAAATTTGACGAATCAAAATTCTGAATGCAAGTTCTAGAGCTTATGATCATAGGAAACTTTTGGCCATATTTGCTTGAAATCGGTTAAGTTGACAAGCAGAAGAAGCAACTTGACAATTTCCAGTAAATTTGTCATAAAATCTCAGATTTTCACCAAAAAAATAGCTCAATTAAAATTCTGATGGAAGTTCTGGAGCCTACCACCATAGAACCTATCTAACCAAATTTGGTTGAAATATGTCAAGCAGCTATGGAGGAGTAGCATTTTGACCATTTCCGGTAAATTTTTCATAAAATCATTTTCAGCCAAAAAATTGACGAATCAAAGTTCTGAATGGAAGTTCTAGAGCCTATGGCCATAGGACCCTTTCAGCCAAATTTGGTTGAAATCGGTTAGAATGTTAAGGAGAAGCAATTTGAAGGGTACATTTTTCATAAAATCTAAGGTCTTCACACAAAAAATTTATGAATCAAAATTCCGAATGGATGTTCTGGAGCCTATGATAATAGGGTACTTCCAGCCAAATTTGGTTGAAATCGGCCAAGTTGTTAATGAGTAGTGTTTTAAAGCAAAACTTGACGGACATATATCAGATGGACAGTCGCCACGGCATAAACTAACTAGAGCCTATGACCACAAGATTCTTTCAGCCTAATTTGGTTCAAATTGGTCAAAATGGTAAGGAGAAGAAGCAATTTTACAATTACCGGTAAATTTTTAATAAAATCTATGTTTTTCACCCAAAATATTTATAAATCAAAATTCTGAATGCAAGTTCTATAACCTATGACCATAGGATTCTTTCAGCCCAATTTGGTTGAAATCG
The DNA here is from genome assembly GCA_034401795.1 of Chaetoderma sp. LZ-2023a. Lineage (NCBI taxonomy): Eukaryota > Metazoa > Mollusca > Caudofoveata > Chaetodermatida > Chaetodermatidae > Chaetoderma > Chaetoderma sp. LZ-2023a. The sequence continues at coordinate 138,189,064 of CM067360.1, read as the reverse complement.
ATCAAAATGGTAAGGAGAAGAAGCAATTTGACAATTTCCGGTAAATTTTTAATAAAATCTAAGTTTTTCACCCACAATATTTACGAATCAAAATTCTGAATGCAAGTTCTATAACCTATGACCATAGGATCCTTTCAGCCAAATTTGATTGAAATCGGTCAAACGGGTAATAAGAAGAAGCAATTTGACAATTTCCGGTAAATTTTTAATAAAATTTAGGATTTTCACCCAAAATAGTTACGAATCAAAATTCTGAATGGAAGCTCTAAAGCCTATGACCATAGGATTCTTACAGCCCAATTTGGTTGAAATCGGCCAAAATTCTAAGAAGAAGCAATTTGACAATTTCCGTTAAATTTTTAATAGTCTAAGATTTTGACCCAAAAAATTTATGAATCAAGATTCCAAATGGAAGTTCCAGATCCGAGCACAATAGCATCCTTTGACCAAAATTTAGTTGAGATTCGGCTATTGGTTAAGGAGGAGTAGCATTTTAAAGCAAAAGTTGACGGACGACGGACGGACGGACGCCACGGCATAAGCTCACTTGGCCTTTCAGGCCAGGTGAGCTAAAAATGAGAAGACATCAGAAATTGTACACATAAATTATTTTTTCAAAATCGATAAGGCAAGAGGATTCGAGGTGTCACAGAGGTAACGGTCGGTAAAACTCGACTCACAGGGCCACTGGGCTACCGACATAATGTCGTCCACAGGGACCCCATTAAACAGGACAGTGGAAGCCACTACGCCGCGAACACTGTGAGACTTGGCTAAGTCAACTTGTTTACCTGTGGCGAATTTATGACAAAGCTGAATACATTCTACAATCCACCTGGAAATGGTGTCCTTGGAGGCCCTACCATGAGGTTCAATATACGACAACCATAACGCTGTAGGATCCGTCCGCCATTCCTGTGTACGCTGTTTGTACCTGTTTAATGCCTGGACTGGACACCATGCTTTTGAATTAGGATCCTATCTAGTCAAAGCTGGTAAAAATATGGGTTGACCTGGATATTTCAAAGACTGGTTTTTAGCCATGAAATGTATCCTAGGTAGAAGCTTAAGACCTTCCCCTGTAACCACAAAACCGTCTGCCTCAGCTGATAAAGCATGAAATTTTGCTCCTACGCCTTGCCGAGGCAGCAGCAATTAAAAATACAGTTTCATAGAAATGGAACTAAGTCATTCAAATGGCTTATCCGCTAGAACCTGAAGCATTAGAGATAAACTCCAAGACGGAATCACTTGGGGATTCATTGGTCTTAGATTGCCCATGCCTTTAATTAAAGTATTTAATGTACTTACTTCATCACTTCCCCTATTTAAGACAAGCAAGGGATAACTGTCATTAAAGCTGACTTGTAACCAGCAATAGAGTTAGGCTTGAGGCTAGGGCTGCGCGATATACCGATACCATATTTAAAACCGATATCCTGCACTGACGGTTTCATAACCGATTATAAATAATAAATATCGAAAAACCGAATATGAACATATTTTCGGTTTTTCGTATCAGGATTGTTAAAAATAAAAGATACTAACGAGCATGAAAAGCGTAATGAATAATAATGGCCATACTTTCCATTAAGCTATGTTCGGGGAAACTAATAATTGAACGTGGCCCCAATTGCGCATATTGTGTAACTCCATGTAACTCGCTGTACGCCGAGAGAAATCAAGCAGCGAATTAATTAAATAAATATCCACTCGTCTTTTCTCTGGTAGTCTCAGATAAATTTGCAATATAAAACACAATACTAATGTGGGAATTTGTCATTAAAATTTGTATCGGGGAAAACATTTCTAAACAACGGCATCCATTTTATTTACGTCACCGGCTAATTAACATAATGCAAAGTCGTCCCAACACTAAATCGCCCGATTGCATCAAAATCTCGCCAACAAATATAATGCTGAATACATTTTGCTGATTAGGATATAATTTTAAATAAAATTATTACTCAAACCGTTTTTAAAACGTTATCTTCTATACACAATATCATATTAACTTATGAAATTCGCGATCGCAATATTACAGTTAATATTTTCTTCAAGACATGATTTCGTCCTCGGGCCGATTTTGGAAATGAAAGAAGAAAGGGAGATAATTACATCATAATTAATTACAATCGCGTGATTTACCTCTTTTCGCAACCTGTTTTGCTGATTTATGATTAATTTTGACAAAATAAACGATGTTTATTTAACTGTGCGTAATATTTAGGCGTTCTAATTAATAATTTCACTCCCGCGATGATGGATATTATAAGGTATATTAAGCTTTAAAGGCGTAAAACGTTACGAATGTATCGGGGCGTGAAAATACGTTCTGTTTTCGTGCTAATTTTTATCATTTAAATTTTTTGTTTCATGTCCATAAAACCGATATTCGGTTAAAACCGATATGAAAAGTCATATCGAAACCGATATGGCTGTAAGCCAAACCGCGCAGCCCTACTTGAGGCTATAGGCATCATACAAGTGAGAGGAAATCAGCTATTACCTGAATAGATGAATCCATTGGACTAATACATCTTTTTGAGCACCATTCTGCAAATCCCCCAACAGACCACCCCCCCCCCCCCCTTTAGTGGGTTGGTCTGTAGTTTTATTAACCACTGTAAAAACATACTTACCGTTCAGTCACTACTTGCTAAATCAAATTATCTGCATTTAGCTACCAGAATAAGATTTTTAGGCTCGCTTACATACTCCCTTATGCCTTTATCATCACCATGCACACCCTTAACCAGGCTACTGGTAAGGTAACCCCAGCATAAGCATCAGTATAGACTGGCACCAGTCTGTATTCACTCCTTGGTGACGCCTGTCACTAAGCGCACCAGCGCATGCGCAACAGATCCCAAATAGGAAACAGATACTCAAATTATTACCCTGCGGGGTGGCTGAGTCCGGGTCGTAGTGATTGAATGGTAAGTATGTTTTTATAGTGGTTAATAAAACTACATACCAACCCACTAAAGGGGGGGGGGGTGTGGTGTCTGTTGGGGGTTGTTATTACACCACAAAAATATCTTGACCATTCAATCACTACTTGCTAAACCCGTAGATTTGGTCAGTGCCCTACTGTGAACCCATGGTGGGTGGAGATTTGAGAATCCATAAGCAAGGATAAAAATCAAACAAAACCTAACCAAATGTTAATAACATAACATAATGGTGCATCTTAATTAATCACACAGTGATCAAACAAGGATTTCTTTAAACTATAAAATAAATAAAAAAACAAAGAAAGACTCTCACCATTTCACGCAGATGAGCAGTTTTAACGAAAATGGTGGAGTGAGCTTGGTAAATGGTCTTCAGCCTTTTTAGATAGAATCAAGATATATCTAAAAAAGGTTGCCGCTGCACTCTGATTTTTAAATAAAAGGAGGTAAAAGTAGACTTGGATTTCCATCCTGCTACTAGCATTACCTCAACTAAAAATGAGCCAGCGAAAAGTGAAAGAGGAAGCCCTTCCTTCAACTTCGTGAGCTTAAATGTGAGAAAGATTAATATGATCAGAGGAAGCAATCTCAAAACACTGTCTCACAAATCCATCTGGCAATAGAGGCCTTAGAGACTGGACTGACTACCTCCTCCATACAGAACCCAGAAAAGGGATGGATTGGATCTCTTAAAATCAGTATGACACTTGAAAACGTTTAAAGCTCTGACAGGTCACCAAAGTCTGTCAGACGGTGAAAAGGAAGTTAAAGATTTTAAAATAAGTGGCTTAGCTGAGTGATGGTTAGATTGAGTTTTCGATAAAAAAAATCCCTTCTAAGATATAAGACTAGACCGTCCCCAGATTCAAAAACCTGTCCTCGGTGGAAAAAGCATGAAATTTTGGATCGTCTTCTAGCAGAAGCAGATGCAACCCAAAAAACTGACTTAAAGTTACAAGGTTCATGCTAATAGAAGAGAAAGGTTCAAAGTGATGGCCTGCCAAAAACCTGAAGAACCAGACACAGATTCCAGGAGGGCAAAGGTTTAGCTATTGGAGGACGAATATTGCATAAACCTCTAATGAAACCATAACAAACCTTTGTATCTTTAACATCAGCATTCAACATACAAAGAAGCGATGATGCCAAGGAAAATCTATAACCTCTTACAGTGTTAGCAGACAAAAATAAGGAGTCAAAGAGATAAGATAAAATATCTAACACTTGGGAAAATGAAAACAGGATCTGTCAAGAGACCATAGTCTGCACACCATTCTCCAAAAGTTTTAAGACAGCCTTAGATAACTCTGCGGGTTGATTCCCTCCTGGCAAAATCAATGATTTCCTGAGAACTCGCAGAAATTTAAATCTCAGCAATCGAACAGACGAAACTCTCCAAAGAAACTGACTGTAAATTCCTGAGACTGAATACACGTGTCCCTTTCTTGAGACAGAAGGTCCGGGGAGACTGGAAGAAGACAAGGGAAGACTACCCGGAGATTGAGGAAAGCTGCAACCCAGATCCACTTTGGCCAAAAGGGAGCTATCAGAAGAACTTCTAAGATCTGATCCCTGACGCTCCTCAAGACCAAAGAAATCAGGAATGTTGGGGGAGACGCATAATCTAACATTCCTATCCAGGACTGAAACAGGACATCCACCGCCAATGCCTGATTGACCGGAAAAGTGGGCATGCAAGAGGAAATCCTGGCATTCAGACAGTTCGCAAGATCTACGTGGGAACCATCCCTAAGGTTGAAAATTGCTTAGACAACCAACCTCTTAACTGCCACTCTGTACAGGGAATCCCAGACCGTTCCCCCTCCTCATAGGAAGCGTCTGTGAAAATAATCACCTGAGGATAAAGCTTGACCAAAGGAACAGCCAACAGAATCAGAAACGATCCTTCCAATAAACTAGAAAGGGAAATAGGTTTCTCTGATTGGAATCTGAAGGTAATAGAGTGAACCGACTGAAGCCACAAGGACATTAAGTACATTGGAAAAGTCTTCTCATCAGCGCCTCCCTAGGAATGATACTCTTGACGCTGACCATCAAACCTATCACCCTGAGAAAGCAATTAGCTCTGACCATGGAAGAGGAAGACAGAAAATCCATCCCTACTAAGATGGCTTCCACTCTTAGGTCTAAAGGGAAAAAACAAGACCCCGAGCTAGATTGAATAAAAACGCCTAGGTGGGGGAAAAGTAGAGCGGGAATTAAACTAGACTTTTAGAGATTTAAAATCCAACCTAGGCTGCATGCCAGGCTGCAGATCTCTGGAATGATACTGATAGAATTAATAAAGACTCTGTGCTAGCCAATCGTCTATATAAACATGAAGGTGAATAGAACGACAGTAAAATATACCTGCCACGGCTAACCCTAGATGAGTGAATAAAAAAGGGGGCCGTGGACAGACCGAAGGGCAATGCTCGAAAAGCCATACCCAACATGGGAGAACGAATCTCAAGAACTGAAGGCAGGAAGGGTGGATGAGAACATGTAGAAAGACGTCCTAAATCTCTATGGAAGAGAACCACAAGCCCGGATTCAGACTAGCGATAATCTGAGATATGGCCTCCATCTAGATTTTTGGAGTTAAGATAAGAAGAATTAACCTCTTCAGATGATGATCGGGCGCCATCCACCCAACTTCTTGGGGCTCCCTAGTGGAACATCTTCTATGGCCTTCTTAGAATCATCTACTCCAACTCATCCTCTAGGGCTCCCATCCTCACTGGGAAGGAAGGAAACCGAGTCCACCTAGAAAGGAAGGACAGAGGATGAAAAATCCAGGAAGGTGCGAAAAAAACCTAGCGAGGATCTATGATCCAGGGGACCTGAACGAGGGCGTACCAAGTCTCCCAAAAATAGAGACAGGCGCCCTCCTATTAGCACGCTGGGAGAAAAGGGGAGCACCAACGGATCCAAAGGCAATGGAAGAGGAACGGATAAAATAGGAAAAAGAGAAATGGATAGGCCTACCCAAGCTACAACCATCCCTTCAGACTCTTGAACTCTGACACCTTTAAACCTCTATGACTAGATCAAGGTCCACTAGACTAGCCCTTCTCACCTGAGAAGGAGTTGACTGCCGGACTTGGGATCTAGGACAATGATCCAAAAAGGAGTCAGATCGATCCTCCTCCTCGGATCAAACTTTAGAACCTGAAGACAGAGAAGAATTGGTAATTATCCTAGAAGGATAAGCGCCAAACTCATCAGGCCTGAGACTCTTCCTTGATGGAAGGATTAAAGAGGACTCTTAACAGAAGAGTCTCTCTACACAGAAGGCTTCAAAACAGAAATATGAACTCGAAGATCCCTTGGCGGATCTAAGACTGTCAGATTCAGCCCGAAGAATATGGAAGAAGATTGACCAAATATATCGAGGCCAAAGGGAGGAATTGATATAAGAATGCTCCTAAGCATAATCAAAATATTAACATCGGATGGCTTTCTAGGTCTTCTCTTAGAGGCAACGAAGCCTAACAAACTACAAACTGAGTTCAAAGAGCCTCTAAAGATGGTGGCTAGAGAATATCTAAGAACTTCAGGAGGGACTCTGATCACCTCTCTCTTCTGCGCCTAAAGAACATCCTCCGAAATATAAGCGTTAAAAAAATAAGCTGATTTAATCTGTGCCTTACATACAGATTCCCAAATAAAAAGATCTGAAGAAGACTCAACCTTAGTGGAATCCTTCAAACTAGAAATAGACTGAAAGAATACTAGGAGTACAAGAAAAAGGAACAGACGAGAAAAAACTCATCCTGAAGAGGAAGAGAGAGAGACAAGAAGCTATCCACTGATGAGCCGAGGACCAATCATCCGAAGAGGCCCTGATCGGGTAAAACCTCCTCGGATCCCTGACCTCGACTGATCCAAGAATAGAATCTAGAGACAATAGAAAAGACTAGCGGAAACAGAAGAGCGATTGAGCGAAGAATCCCAGATTACAGAAAACAAAGAGAGCACTAAGCAAGAGACAACAAATAGAAAACTATTTTCTGAGAAAGAAATACAGACACAATTGGATCTAGACAAAGATGAAGAAGTGGAAGAATAAGAAAGAAGAGAATTAGAAGGAACAGAGGAGGAAAAAGAAGATGAAAAAAGATGATATGAAGAAGCAAGACTAGGATAAACAGAAGGAAAGTGAGAAACCGAGTAAAGGAAGGATAGCCAAAGAATGAAAAAAGAGAGAACACTAGGGAGAACAAGAAAAAGGGACAGATGAGAAAAAACTCATCCTGAAGAGGAAGAGAGGGAGAGAGAGAGAGAGACACGAAGCCATCCATTGATGAGCCGAGGACCTATCATCCGAAGAGACCCTGATTGGGTAAAACCTCATCAGATCCCTGACCGTGACTGATCCAGGAATAGAATCTAGAGCGAATAGAAAAGACTAGCGGAAAAAGAAGAGCGATTGAGCGAGGAATCACAGATTACAGAAAACAAATAAAAGACTAAACCAGAGACAACAAAATAGAAATCTTGTTTCTGAGAAAGAAAAACAGAAACAATAGGATATAGATGAACAAAGGTGAAGAAGAAGTGAAAGAATAAAAAGGAATAGAAGAATTTGAAATAACAGAGGAGGAAAAAGAAGATGAAAAAAGAAGACATGATACATAGAAACAAGACTAGTATAAACAGAAAAAGGTTGGAAAACAAGACTAAAGAAAATCTCGAGCAGACATACCATAAAAAGAAAAGTAGGAAGAATAGCGTGAAACAAATTAAGTCAGAACTAAGGAATTATTATTAGAAGAATCTGAACGATCAGGCGATTCATAACCATAAGCTCGAAAATAACTCCCGGAAAGAGAACCAGTAAAAACTGATAAACCGGAAACGGAATTAGGATACTTAGCCGGCTCTAACAGACCCGGACAACGCCTCTCAAACTGGAAGTGGAAGCACTACTACCAGAAATAGAGACAATGAAACCGGAACCGGAAAAGGAAGTTTAAAGTTTAGCCGGATCTCACAGACCCGGAAAATTACCTCTCATACCAGAAGTGGAAGCACTACTACCGGAAACAGATACAACAAAACCGGAACCGGAAACGGAAGTAGGATGCTTAGCAGGATCTAACAGACCCGGAAAACCACCTCTCCTACCGGAAGCAGATACATACTCTGAAACGGAAAAACTGGAACCGGAAATTGAAAACGGAAGCTTGACCGGATCTAACGAACCCGGAAAGCACCTCTCAAGCCTGAAGCAGCAACACTACTACCGGAAACTTAAGCGAAAAAAACCGGAACCAGAAATAGATAACCGATGCTTGACCGGATCTAACAGACCATGAAAAGCACCTCTCAAACCGGAAGCAGAAACACTACTACCGGAAACGGATGCGGAAATAACCGGAACCAGAAAATGATAACAGATGCTTGGCCGGATCTATCAGACCGGGAAATCATCTCTCCTCCCGGAACAGATACACTACTATCAGAAACGGAAGCGGAACAAACCTAACCGGAAATTCATAATAGATGCTTGGCCGGATCTAACAGACCCGAAAAAGCACTACTCATACCGGAAGCAGATACACTACTACCGGAAATGGAAGCGGAACAAACCGGAACTGGAAATTGATAACAAATGATTGGCCAGATCTAACAGACCCGAAAAATCATCTCTCCTACCGGAAGCAGATACCCTACTACCGGAGACGGAAGTGGAACAAACCGGAACCGGAAATTGATAACAGATGCTTGGCCAGATCTAACAGACCCGGAAAATCATCTCTCCTACCGGAAGCAGATACACTACTAACGGAAATGGAAGTGGAAAAAACAGGAACCGAAAAATATAAGAAGAAACAGCCAGATGAAAATGAGACTCCGAATGTCCAGCCAAGCCAGAACAATCACAGAGCTCATATCCGGATGCCTGGTCAAATGAGAAGACAATCCGAATTTAGAACCCACTTGCCCAGACAAGCCAGGAGCAACAAGCATTCTGTAAGTATTGCTTTGCAATACATGTCCACCTGGTGATATAAATCTTTAGAGATTGACAGTCAAAAATTTCATTAAAAATTGTCAAAAGCAGCTGAAGCTCGAACATGATCTGTAACTTCTCATAACATAGCAATAAACCAAGTCTCAGTTATATATGGTGAAGGAGAAGTAGTGTTGAAAGCTGATATTTTTGTATTTCATAAGTCGAAAGGGGATATAACTCCATCAAAAAATGACGCAAACGCCTGAAACTCGAACTTGGTCTGTAATTTCTCATAATAAAGTAATGTACCAATTCTCAGTTGAATATCTTGAAAGACTGCGAGAAAAAGGGCGGAAAACTAATATTTTTCGTATTTCATAGGTCGAAAGGGGGCATAACTTCATCAAAAATTTATGCATACGCCTGAAACTCAAACTTGGTCTGTAACTTTTCATAACAAAGCAATGTAGCAATTCTCACTATAATATCTTGAAAGACAGCGAAAAACTAATATATTTTATATTTCATAAGTCGAAAGGGGTCATATAACTCCATGAAAAAGTGACGAAAATGTCTGAAACTCAAACTTGCTCAGTAAGTCCTTATACTAAAGCGATGCACCGATTTTTGCTTAAATATCTTGAAGGAGTGCGAAAAAAAGTGCGGAAAGCTGATATTTTTCGTATTTCTTAACTCGAAAGGGGGGGGGGGGGGGCATAAGTCCATTAAAAATTGACGCATACGCCTGAAACTCAAACTTGGTCTGTAACTTCTCATAACAAAGCAATAAACCAATTCTCAGTTGAATACCTTGAAGGACTGCGAAAAAAAGTGCGGGAAACCAACTGCGACAGACGGACAGACAGACAGACAGATGGAGTGCAAACCTATAGTCCCGGTTTTAACAGTAGGGGACTAATAATGGGAGCGGACATAGAGATCGAAGATCTCTTAACATAACTGGCTTTATCTTGCTTGGGATGAATTATCGGTAACTTCCGTCACCGACGCCACTGCATGAGGGTAATGCACCCCCTCAAGACTTATGTGGTCTTTAGACTGAGACTTACAAGAAGTCATATAACAGGCTTTTTCTGAGACCCTTAGCCTTAGTCTACATAGGACATAATTCCTGCCTGATCGTGAAGGATGTGGGATTCCCTCATTTGCGAAAACGGCCGCAAGAATTATGCCTATCGTCTTATTCAGACTAATCCTCCATAGAATCACGGAAGTAGAGGATATCCGCTCATCTAGAGATTATGTAAAAACATACTTAATACAAAATCTCTAGATATGGTAATCAGCTAAAGAAAAAACCTCTATACAAGAGAAAGAGTAACGAATTTAAAAATCTCACTGAAAGACCAAGAATTTCACGAAGTTTCGTAAGATTATTTTTATGTAGGCACTAAATAGAATAAATAAGCGAGTACTAAGGGGATTTATTTTAAAGCATGGTTTGATTTATGATAGTAAAATAGGCATGGATTGTAATACCTCGAAAACGGGAGTATTTGACACGAAAACCAGTAACTCATAAACCAGAGTTAAAAAAACCCAAAACGCCACGAAGTATACAATAGACATAATTAGGGAGAATAGAGTTTATTATAGACATGATTCCTGCATCAGAAACTCTTAAATATGTAGCTGAACTTAGCGCAAAGCTATAAAAACTTAAGCTGGATAGCAGGCCGACTGTTCTGCTTGCAGAATATTTGAAAAGTGAATCTCTCCTATTTGGGATCCGTTGCGCATGCGCGGGCGCGCTTAGTGACAGGCGTCACCAAGGAGTGAGTACAGACCGGTGCCAGTCTATACTGATGCTTATGCTGGGGGTTACCTTACCAGTAGCCTGGTTAAGGGTATGCATGGTGATGATAAAGGCATAAGGGAGTACGTAAGCGAGCCTAAAAATCTTATTCTGGTAGCTAAATGCAGATAATTTGATTTAGCAAGTAGTGATTGAACGGTAAAGATGTTTTTGTGGTGTAATAACAACTGTTGATTTTATAATTATATGCTCTGGAGGTTGACCCCCTTCTGGCTTTTGCCATAAACATGGCTGCTTGCTCAGAAAAGCCCTCCTTAATTCTAGATTCCTTGACAACATCCATGCAGTCAATCTGAACATTGACAGATTGTTGTGAAGTGCCTTGCTCTGGAAGATAATATTGTCCATTAGAGGCAGAGGAACCAGATTGCAGACCAGAAGGTCCAGCAGATCCGTATACCATGATCGGCGTATCCAATTTGGGGCGATCAGAAGCACTTGGCATTCCTGCTGCCTGATTTTCTGGAGAACTTTTGGAATCAGGATTGCTGGCGGGAATGCGTAAGCATACATTCCCTCCCAACTGATAGCTAGCTAGCGCATCTATTGCGATAGCACTCAGATTTAGAATCGGAGAGACGTACGTCGTCATCTTCGCATTCTTGTTCGTTGCAAATAAATCTATGTTGGGCTTGCCCCAGTGGTTGAACAGACGGTCCACCACACATTGATCTAGTTGCCATTCCATGGCAAGAATGCTCATTTTTCGGCTCAAGTCGTAATAGATTTAGCCTTCAAGGAATATGAACTGCTTTCAGCGAAATCCCATGATCTAGGCACCAGCAAAGCAATTTCCATGTCATCATACAGAGACTGGGTGACTTCGTTCCGCCCTGGCGGTTTATGTAAGTCCCTACTGTTGAATTGTCTGATCGAACTAGAACAATTTTTCCCTGAACTTTCATTAAGAAATGTTCCAGGCCCAGTACTACTGCTCGTAATTCCAGTAGATTGATATGTTCTTGTGACTGATCCAGATTTCAAAGCCCTGAAATTTTGGCTTCTTCCAGGCAAGCTCCCCATCCCTCCATTGATGCATCTGTATACATCGTTATCTGAGGGTGGGGATGGGTGAGCAACACACCCGTCAGGAGATTCTCTCTTACCATCCACCATTGAAGGTGGTGAATAAGCGGTTCCAACACTGACACATTTGAGTCCAATGATCCTGTACTCTGGGCCCACTGTGTCATGCGAAACAGCTGGATAGGCCACCTGTGCAAAGCTGCCTGTGGAATGACTGGTTCCAATGAAACCATCAATCCCAGCATTCTCAAGTAAACCCGTGCGAGGACATGACGACTGTTGCACACTGACTGTATTAATGAGATGAGTACTTGTACCCTCTCCTGAGTAGGATAAACATATCCTATCTCCAGATCGAAGATCATTCCCAGGTAAGCAAACTTCTGGGATGGAGTCAGCTCTGATTTTTGAAAGTTGATTATCCAGCCTAAGTCTATGAGAGTTTTTAGAACTATATCCAGATTTTCTGATAGACTTTCCTGATTGTGTGCTTTTAACAGCCAGTCGTCTATGTACATAGGGATTGCTATGCTTCTCCTGCGGAGGTATGCTGTGATAGCAAGAACCACCCGGATGAAGACTCGAGCTGTCAAAATTTCAAAGGGAAGAACAAATGCGAATCTCAGGAACCGTCGAAAACGCCTCGCAATTGGAATGTGGAAATAAGCATCTTTCAGATCTATTGACGCCGTCCACATTCCCTTATTTAATGCCGCCAACACCATTTTGATCATTGCCATCTTGAAACTCGGCGTGTCTATGAACTTGTTCAATGGCTTGAGGTAGGCTTGCACGATTATTCAGTTTGTATAATCGCGATCATTTTGATAAAATAATCGCGATCATACAATTAATCGTGAAGTCAATTGCCGAATTGGGACTATTCACTCTATTGGGCATACTGATCAAAATATTGATTGACGATGTTATTTTGTTACCGGGACCGGGTTGGGTATTCATGTAGGACATTGTATTCATTAGTTGCTGATTAAAATTAGGCTCAATTCATAGGAGTGTTGTTGTTGGGAAGGGTAAATTATAAATTATAAACAGCAAACAAGATATGAAGATGATGACTTCGAAGATTCTGACAGCCGGAAGGCGGAAGATGGCGACAGGTGGGTACAGAGCATGCGCAATCTATAATTGCTTTCAGAACAAACGAACACAGTTTGAATAAATGATCTTCATAGCTTTAATAATCATCAAATCATGTGGCGTCACTGATACCAATATCACAATATAATACATAATATGATACAAACAATACAATACATTGGAGACAGCACTAAAAACAAAGGAAAAAACAAAATTTTATACATCTCTTAAACACATCGAAGCGAAGGGAGACAACTCTTAATGTATTAAGCGATGCGATATAATACAGTTACTTCCCTTAGTTTGACTACAGCGCGAAAGAGGGTATGTAAAAGGTGATTAAAATTCTTGTTTTTATTGTTCATACTAGTTCAGCCGTGTGCATGGCAATGTGTTTTATCTTGCATAATTTATGATGGTATTCTATCAGGCGTATCAGCCAAAAACGGCTTCTTAGTGGTCTTGCAAAATGTCCCATTACAGACAAAGAGAAGACTATTTGAAAATGTATCATTGGAGTGACTGGATTGACAGCCAAGCCAGTCATTTCAATGAAAATTTTTCAAAAATAGTCATCTCTTGGTCTGCAAATAGACATTTTTATGAGAAACTGATTAGCAATCCTTAATTTACTGCAATGAATAGAAAATATCCATTTGCAGACCAAGAGAAAACTATTTTTGAAAATTTATCATTGGAGTGACTGGCTTGACAGCCGAGCCAGTCATTTCAGTGATAAATTTTCAAAAATAGTCATCGTTTAGTTTGCAATTGCACATTTTCTATGAGAATCTAGGAGAAACTGATTAACATTTATAAATTTGCTGCAATGAATGTGAGCATGTTCACCATCTCTGGTTTTAATAGAGTGCGTTTGGATGTCACTATATTACCGGCAAGGCTAAATAACCTCTCTGAAGGAACACTTGTCGCACATATACACAGGTATTTTCTGGCATAATTCGAAATTGTTGGAAAGTTAGTGTTATTTGTACGCCACCATACAAGGGGATTACTATCTGATTCGACACAAAACAAGGACTCATAAGAGGCGATCTCCTTATTTAGATTGGCTACCAAGTCAACCGTGTCCGTTGTCTCACCCAAAATTTGTTTTGATTGCCTTGACTGGGCAAATAGACTAGCAAGTGATTTCTTCTTAGGCGTTCCCTCACACGTTTGACCGCTACATGATTTGATTGGCGTCGGCTTTACTTTGCCAGCATGTAATCGCTCAGCTCAAGCTCTGCTTGGATCCTGGTCAACTCACGCCTCCTCTTCCAACTATAGCTAAACGACGACACTATAGTCCTACATACAGATAATGCACAAGTAATACTGCCTTACTATCGTCCTTAGGAACGGTTCCAGTTTCATCAGGATGGAAGCCAAAATGTGACCACACTCGCGATATGCAATTTGCCTTCGTTACTAATACTACATCAACCGACATAACCACAACCTAACACCACAACACGACGAACACGTACACGGTTTTACTTTTCTAATAACTATGGTAAATACTTCTGAAGATCTGATAAAATTTTGATGAAAAATTACAGTTTTCTACTCTGTATAATATTAATAATTTAATCGGGATCCAATCAAGAGCATTTGCTACATGCATAGCAATAGTGAAGCACGCCTCCAAATACCCACTTGCGTATACTTATAATTATTTATTCAAGAATTATGCGTAGCTGACCTATTGTTCTGAAATGGATTATAATAGACAATAGAGAGAATGAGGAAAGCGTGATGGTGGGAGCGTGTGTTATTACAACTATAATAACAAATAATGACTGGGTGAACATTCTTTAGTTTATTCAGTTTATTTAATCATTTAATCGTACCACACAACCGGCCGATCACCGGATGTTTGTTTCTTTTATTAAAAATACAATCAGAATTGTGCACGCGAAAATTTCAAAATGACGATTATACGATTATTTCATTTTATAATCATCCACGATCATTTTAAATCCTATAATCGTGATTAATCGAATAATCGAAAAATCGTGCAACCCTAGCTTGAGGTTGAAAATTGCTCTCCACCCTCCAGTGCTCTTTGCTACCAGAAACACGGTTGAGTAGAAGCCTGGGCAATTTTGTGCCAGCTGAATTGCTACTTTTTGCATAAGGGAATTTATCTCCTCCTCAATACACAACCGTCGATCTGGATCTCTTGGATTATGAGTCCAGATTGGGACCCGAGTTAACCACTCCCACTCTTCCAAATTGCAGTTCTCGCGCTCTCCTCTGTGTCGCATTAACGCGGTATTGGCACTGGGCAGCGTGCCCGTGCATAGTGCTCCCATGTCAGCACGGATGCCTGGCCGTGTGTCCTCGCCTAGTGCAGCGTGGTAAGCCGCACTAGGCTTAAGCAGTACACCATACTGCTGGTACTGGCCAGACACAATACAGCAGCGATTAACCACCTTGCGGGGGGGGGGGGGGGGGGGGGGGGGGGACCTTCGGCAGGCATCCGAACCAGCTTGATTGACACCTCAGCCGGTGCGAACATGTCCGTGATATGCTCTGCTAACGACACTCATCACCGGCTTTCCCACTAACCACAAATGCTGGTCCCTCTGGCTAGTCGACGGTTCCACATTGACTTCTGGTCTAACGCTCACCAGCCATTGGCACGCGTCAGACAGTCCTCTTCAGTGGCCACTGCGAGGGCTCAACTAGGCGCAGGCCTTTGTCATCCTCAACAGCACTCGCAAGCGTAATGGTGGCTGGAGCCATGGATGCACCTGGCAAGCGGGCAAAACCATGCTGGCCTGTGAGGTCCGTGGCTAAACCAGGAGCCGGGTCCATGGCATAGTGGGGGGTATAATTTCTAACACCATGGTACAGGCCTACTGTAGCAAATCCATCAGCAAGCCGTGGAATGAGGTACGGGCAGCCATCGGGCTACCTTTGGGCTGTGAAAGCTAGTCCTGCGTGAGTAGTACCATGGAGAACGTCCGCTCTCCCCATGAAGGGGAGGACCTCCGATTCCATGGCCACGGCTCCATCGGGAGAACCCAACAGATAGTCCTCTTCTTCCTGGCCAGAAAGATTAGACTCTGCGATAGCAAAGAACACTAACCCAAACTGGTCAGGAAAAGTACCGTAAGAGTGGGAGGCTGTTCCATGGGACTCGCAAAGCGGGAATCAGAGGTTATCACTCCTGCTCCAGGATCTAACAGCGAAGTGAACCTCAAGCCGTGATCTACTGGAGCCACCTCTAAGTCTGATTGGAAAACTGGTAAATCCCTATCATAGAACTAAGACTGAGGCGGGGACTATCTTGCCGGGGGCAAATGAAGAAGGCAACGAATTACCTGGCCCAGAAAGCATGCTGCGAAGCAACTCTGGTACAGGTCCTTAATTGTCTTCTTCATCTCCCCCATCATCTCAACACGGAAGGTCTTCCATGTCTGTGGACATGGTGGCCTTCCTCTTACCCTTTCCACCACCTACACCCTCGCGTTTCTTCTTGAGACGCTTCTCCTCACCACTCGCCCTGTCCTTCGCTTGCAATTTAACAAATTCAGAGAATATGTCGGCCCCCCCCACCCTTGTTTACAAACATCACATTAAAGGATGGGACCACAAGTACTGCATCTAGAGCAGATATGGGGGGGGGGGGGTGAACTTGAGTTTGATAAACCTCCCACAGGAGCCACAATCATTTGATTTCTGAAAAGTTATAATACGAAGACAATATATTAAGTTTTTTAGTCATAGGCTAAAAAAATTAAATAACAGGAAGCAACAGAACATTAATAATCCTGGCTTAAGATAATACAGCTGAGGGGACATAATGAATCCTTGCTTAAGATAATGCAGCCGAGGGGACATAATGAATCCTTGCCTAAGTTAATACAGCCGGGACATAATGAATTGTTATAATAAACAAAGGGCTGATTATGACATCATGTCTTCAATATATCCAAGGAAGACAATCAGTAAATGAAAACATCATCCAGATGTAAAGACAAATTGTATTCAACACACAAGAGCATAAAACATTAGTGATGAATAAAGTGCAAACCATCAGAAAAAACAGAAGAAAAGACAGCAGATTTGTGAAATAATTTCAAATAGATTAGAGTACCATTCTTCATAACTCTAGAGTAGCTGCATCTTTAGCATAGGCATACTACCATATCCAGTGATCCTGAGTAATCCACCATTCCACATGCCTCTACCATATCCAGTGATCCTGAGTAATCCACCATTCCACATGCCTCTACCATATCCAGTGATCCTGAGTAATCCACCATTCCACATGCCTCTACCATATCCAGTGATCCTGAGTAATCCACCATTCCACTATTACTAATAAAGGGGCCATGGGGCAGAGAGAAACTACAACTCATATGGCGACCTCTCTACTCTCTAGGCATAAACATACCTCACAGGGAAAGGTGGAGAGAATTTCATCACAGAACAATTCCATATTCATTACAGGTACCTGTATACACAAAAACAAGAAGTGATTAGAAATTCAAGGCGTCAAAACACAATTTTACCAGTTTACATGGTGATAAACTCATCTAAATCTAATCCCACAAACACATTCCATTACATTTTACCGACAAAATTTAGACAAAATATTAATTAAAGACACCTGATTGCTTGGTCCCTGCGATCCCTCTGGCGATTTAGCACGATCAGTCATCTCTAATCCAAAATTCTAGCAATTATTGAGACATATAAATGCAAAATTATCAAAGGAACTAATGATAGCATGTGTAGTAAAGGGCAATAATTTAAGAAGAGGAAGTCACAGCCTGCGCAAGCGTGAAGTGGGGCCAGCATCCACCCAGCTGTCAACTGACTCCCTGCCCAGTAGTAGGGGCACCTAGCTTTTTTAATCTGAGCTTTTATTGAGTGTAGGTTGATATTTTCGGAATATTAAAGAGTGTTTTGGAGGTAAGTATACTCTTGATGTTAAAGGAACATTGTATAAACTACTCTACAGAGCTCGATTTTAACACTAACCCGTTAACCTGAGGATGGTAGAATTTCATATGGGTTAGTAAAACTACACCTGCATTTGGGTTAGTAATGCTCTCAAAAGAGGAAATACGAAAAAGCACTTATAATGTCATTATGTTCAGTACCCACCAAAAATTGACAAAAGAACAGATTTTCTGCCAGATTCAATGCTTTCTTGAATATTTTGAAACTAATTTGTCCGGAAAGGCTTTCCTGACAAATTAATTTCAAAATATTCAACAGCTTCTCTGTATGATTTCCTTGGAAATCAGTTTTATATAGATCCATCAGTGACTGGATTAAAGAAGTGATCAGCTTTGAGCTTACAAACATTCTGTTAGTGAAATTTGCTCAGGGATAGTAAAATCAATGATGCACTATCCCATCTGGTTTAGTAGAAAAAATCCTTAAAATCTACCCCTGCTCTAAGGCTGAGATAGACCATTGTATAAACAACTCTAAGCCTGAGATAGAACATTGTATAAACTACTCTTAACCTGAGATAGAACATTGTATAAACAACTCTAAGCCTGAGATAGAACATTGTATAAACTGCTCTAAGCCTGAGATAGAACATTGTATAAACTACTCTAAGCCTGAGATAGAACATTGTATAAACTACTCTAAACCTGAGATAGAACATTGTATAAACTACTCTAAGCCTGAGATAGAACATTGTAGGGCTGCGCGATATACCGATACCATATTTAAAACCGATATCCTGCACTGACGGTTTCATAACCGATTATAAAAAATAAATATCGAAAAAACGAATATGAACATATTTTCGGTTTTTCATATCAGGATTGTTAAAAATAAAAGATACTAAGGAGCATGAAAATCGTAATGAATAATAATGGCCATACTTTCCATTAAGCTATGTTCGGGGCAACTAATAATTGAATGTGGCCCCAATTGTGCATATTGTGTAACTCCATGTAACTCGATGTACGCCGAGAGAAATCAAGCAGCGAATTAATTAAATAAATACCCACTCGTCTTTTCTCTGGTAGTCTCAGATAAATTTGCAATATAAAACACAATACTAATGTGGGAATTTGTCATTAAAATTTGTATCGGGGAAAACATTTCTATACAACAGCATCCATTTTATTTACGTCACCGGCTAATTAACATAATGCAAAGTCGTCCCAACACTAAATCGCCCGAATGCATCAAAATCTCGCCAATAAATATAATGCTGAATACATTTTGCTGATTAGGATATAATTTTATATAAAATTATTACTCAAACCGTTTTTAAAACGTTATCTTCTATATACAATATCATATTAACTTATGAAATTCGCGATCGCAATATTACAGTTAATATTTTCTTCAGGCATGATTTCGTCCTCGGGCCGAATTGGAAATGAAAGAAGAAAGGGAGATAATTACATCATAATTAATTACAATCGCGTGATTTACGTCTTTTCGCAACCTGTTTTGCTGATTTATGATTAATTTTGACAAAATAAACGATGTTTATTTAACTGTGCGTAATATTTAGGCGGTCTAATTAATAATTTCACTCCCACGATGATGGATATTATAAGGTATATTAAGCTTTAAAGGCGTAAAACGTTACGAATGTATCAGGACGTGAAAAAACGTTCTGTTTTCGTGCTAATTTTTATCATTTAGATTTTTTGTTTCATGTCCATAAAACCGATATTCGGTTAAAACCGATATGAAAAGTCATATCGAAACCGATATGGATGTAAGCCAAACCGCGCAGCCCTAGAACATTGTATAAACTGCTCTAAGCCCGAGATAGAACATTGTATAAACTACTCTAAGCCTGAGATAGAACATTGTATAAACTGCTCTAAGCCTGAGATAGAACATTATATAAACTACTCTAAGCCTGCGATAGAACATTGTATAAACTACTCTAAGCCTGAGATAGAACATTGTATAAACTGCTCTAAGCCTGAGCTAGAACATTGTATAAACTGCTCTAAGCCTGAGATAGAGCATTGTATAAACTGCTCTAAGCCTGAGATAGAACATTGTATAAATTGCTCTAAGCCTGGGATAGAACATTGTATAAACTACTCTAAGCCTGAGATAGAACATTGTATAAACTGCTCTAAGCCTGAGATAGAACATTGTATAAACTGCTCTAAGCCTGAGATAGAACATTATATAAACTACTCTAAGCCTGAGATAGAACATTACATAAACTGCTCTAAGCCTGAGATAGAACATTGTACATACTACTCTTAACCCTTGCCACCTTGATGTCAATATTCTATCTTTTATTGTGTGAGTAGCAAAGAAATTGGTGCACTTCTTTCAACAATTTTTGTGGACAATGTTGCTGTCTGTGACAGCAACATCCTCAACCAAATTTGTTGAAAAATGAACACCCATTCATCTTTTAATTTATTGTCAAAAATTAGCGTGGTAAGGCTTAATCAAGCATGAGATAGAATATTGTATAAACTGCTAAGTTGAGCTAAATGCAAATTGGACAGCGCCGGCAGATGATGACATGGCGGATGATGACATGGGGTGGTTGATGACATGGGGTGGATGATCACATGGCGGATGATGACATGGGGTGGATGATGACACGGCAGATGATGACATGGGGTAGATGATGATATGGAGTGGATGATGACATGGCGGATGATGACATGGGGTGGATGATGACATGGGGTGGATGATGACATAGCGGATGATGGCATAGGGTGGTTGATGACATGGGGTGGATGATGACATGGCGGATGATGACATGGGGTGGATGATGACATGGGGTGGATGATGACATGGCGGATGATGACATGGGGTGGATGATGACATGGGGTGGATGATGACATAGCGGATGATGGCATAGGGTGGTTGATGACATGGGGTGGATGATGACATGGCGGATGATGACATGGGGTGGTTGATGACATGGGGTGGATGATGACATGGGGTGGATGATGATACGGAGTGGATGATGATATGGGGTGGATGATGACACGGGGTGGATGATGACATGGGGGCGGATGATGACATGGGGTGGATGATGACATGCACCGGATGATGACACAGGGTGGATGATGACATGGGGCGGATGATGACACGGGGCAGATGATGACATGGGGTGAATGCTGACATGGGGCGGATGATGACATGGGGTGCATGATGACACGGGGCGGATGATGACATGGGGTGGATGATGACATGGGGTGGATGATGACACGGGGGGGATGATGACACGGGGGGGATGATGACACAGGGTGGATGATGACACAGGGTGGATGATGACATGGGGGTGGATGATGACATGGGGTGGATGATGACATGCGGCGGATGATGACATGGGGTGGATGATGACACAGGGTGGATGATGACACAGGGCAGATGATGACACAGGGCGGATGATGACATGGGGTGAATGCTGACATGGGGCGGATGATGACATGGGGTGGATGATGACATGGGGTGGATGATGACATGGGGTGCATGATGACACGGAGTGGATGATGACACATGGTGGATGATGACATGCGGTGGATGATGACACGGGGCGGATGATGACATGGGGCAGATGATGACATGGGGATGATGACATGGGGTGGATGACATGGGCGGATGATGACACAGGCAGATGATGACATGGTGGATGATGACACGGGTGGATGATGACATGGGTGGATGATGACACGGGGTGGATGATGACACAGGGTGGATGATGACACAGGCGGATGATGACATGGGGCGGATGATGACATGGGGTGGATGATGACATGGGTGGATGATGACACAAGTGGATGATGACATGGGGTGGATGATGACATAGCAACCCTCAAAATTTGGCCCGAACGAGCGTGTCGGTTACGTGAAGTAAAATTACCGTGAATGAAAAAATGGTCACATAAGGGACAAAGCCCAGAATGGTAGTTATCTCTGATCGTGGAAAACAGAAAAGTTTCAACAACTTTTTGATATGAAGCATGCTATTTACAATGGAATTTAGCATTTTCAAACATCTAAAAGATCGATAACATCTGTCTGTCAAATTCTATAAATAAGCGACAGCGCGCATGTGTCAGAGACAAACTTCCGTTGTATTTCCGCTAGCATTACTACATAGGCCGGGAACTAGTTTCGCTACACGTTAAGCATCAACAACGGACTGTTCAATTATAAACCATTGCATGCAAGTACGTGCAACCGTCGGCTGGCATGTTCCCGATGTATTATTTTATATACGCGATTGGATCCCGATATAACATAGGAAAACATGCATTGTTGAGTGAGTCTCACAGTATATTCTCATTGAGTTTCAGTTGACTTGTAAGGACAGCTGTTTAAAGAATTTATCTGTTAAATTAAACTGTTACATTCATAGACTCCAAGCTTTGTCCCAGAATCTCAATTTCATGGTAACTATACAGCTAACTTGGTGAATACTTTGAAACAAACTTCCCCTCAAAACAATCAACAGAATGTTTATTAAATTGCAGACATACAATTAATACATACTGACAGACTACTATGAGAGTTAGTATTGTCTGTCAATTATAATAGTGACTGGTGACATCAACCTATATGTGATGTAATTGATTAAGAGGTCAATACACTTGTAGTTGAATAACTAAACATATTTTATCTGTAAATTAGGTAATTGGTGGATAAGTCCATGCTGTAATCAATATTCTAATGATAATTCAGGAACATGCACTTTAAATTCATTATTAACTTAATATACAGATGAAATAAGTTCAGATAAAGCAGGTTTGAATAAAAAATGGCATAACCAATTTGCGCAACCAATTGGTTACGCAAACTGATTTTGCGCAACCGAACAATTGGTTACGCAGACATGAAAACACAGGACACAAAATTGGGTCTCGCAAATATTTGAAATTTTGAGGGCTGCATGGGGTTGACGATGACATGGTGTGGATGATGACATGGGGCGGATGATGACACAGGCGGAATGATGACATGGGCGGATGATATGGAGGATGATGACACAGGTGGATGATGACATGGGGTGGATGATGACATGAGTGGATGATGACATGGGCGGATGACACAGTGGACGATGACAAAGGAGGATGATGACACGGCCAGATGATGACACAGGCAGATAATGACACAGGGTGGATGATGACATGGGCAGATGCTAACACGGGTGGATGATGACATGGTCAGATGACACGGCGGATGATGACACAGGTGGATGATGACATGGGCGGATGATGACATGGGGTGGATGATGACATGGGTGGATGATGACACAGGCAGATGATGACATGGGCAGATGATGACACAGGGTGGATGATGACATGGGCAGATGGTGACACGGGTGGATGATGACATGGGCAGATGATGACATGGGCGGATGATGACACAGTGTGGATGATGACATGGGTGCATGATGACACAGGGTGGATGATGACATGGGCGGATGATGACACTGGGTGGATGATGACACGGTAGATGATGACACTGGCAGATGATGACATGGTGGATGATGACACGGATAATGATGACACGGATGGATGATGACACAGGGTGGATGATGACATGAGCAGATGATGACATGGGCGGATGATGACACAGGGTGGATGATGACACGGGCAGATGATGACACTGGCAGATGATGACATGGTGGATGATGACACGGGCGGACGATGACACAGGGTGGATGACACAGGGTGGATGATGACACAGAGTGGATGATGACATGGGCAGATGATGACATGGGCAGATGACACAGGCGGATGATGACACAGGGTGGATGATGACACTGGCAGATGATGACATGGATGGATGATGACATGGGCAGATGATGACACAGGGTGGATGATGACACAGGGTGGATGATGACACACGGCAGATGATGACATGGGCAGATGATGACATGGGTGGATGATGACACGGGTAGATGATGACATGGGCGGATGATGACACAGGCAGATGATAACACAGGGTGGATGATGACATGGGCGGATGATGACACCGCGGATGATGACACCGGCAGATGATGACATGGGCGGAGGATGACACAGACCATACATCACAATACAATATACATGTACCACTTTTTCCTTCGTGAACTTGCATGATACCTTTTTGTCTCCACAAAGCACAAAATGGATTCATCTGTCATCAGTAATGCTGACCACTAACCCATATCAATACTTACACACCAATACAGAGAGTAACACAAGAGGATTCAATGACCATTAAGATGAAAGTTACATACTTGTCCGTCGCTTGCTCTTCACAGCGGGATCATCAATCATCTGACATACAGCGATGCAGCTAAGCACCTGTCCCAGCCTACTGCGAGGCCACACAGAACCACCAGGGCTATATAACAGACTCACAGACAGATCACCGCTTAAGTACGTCCCCTCACCAAACAACGAAGTCTGACACAAATATACAAGTACAGACACATAAACAACAATGTCATTTACAGATAAATTCAGTAATCTGTTAATGATCAAGACTTATCAAGAGAATTTTGCAACATTATTTTTTTTTTTTCCCCTCGAAGAACTGTCTCGTTTATCAAGCCAGTCATTCGTGGTAAAATTTGAAAATGGCCTTTTGTTGGCCTGCGAATGGACATTTCTGAAGATAAACAAGAGCCATCAGAAGACGGAATATTGCCCCGGATCCAAACATTTCAGATAAACATACATCGTAGCTAAACTGTAGTTGTGTTGACATCTTGAAATGATTGCCAGAGATGGACGGACCGACAGACTGACACACATACATTCTATACAGACGCATGGATGTACAGGCATACGGATAGCACATGCACATCTTCAAGTGGTAATGAGAATCCTTACTAAGTTTCAATAGAATCACAGCTGAATTGTAGGAGTTGTGTTGATAAGAAATGATTGGTACTGCAGTTTATGTATCGGCTTAAAGGTATTTAAAGGGAGATAATGTTGTAATGAATAATTTTCTGGCCGCGAAAAAAGCACATGCACATCTTCGGATGGTAATAACTAGATTTACCATGTTTAAAAAAATTGTAACTAAACTATAAGACTTGTGTTGACAAGGATGCACCGACAGATGAACATACATTTTGGATGGATGTACAAGTATACGGATAGCACATGCACATCTTCATGTCGTAATGATAACACTTACCAAGTTTCAAAAGAATCGCAGCTAAACTGTATGAGGAGTTGCGTTGACAAATGATTGGCAATACAGTTTATATATCGGCTTTAAGATATTTAAAGGGTGATAACTATGTAATGGATAATTTTTTGGCCACGAAAAAAGCACATGCATATCTGCACATGATACTGATAATGTGAACAAAATTTAAAGTTAATCCATTGGGACCTCTATGAGGAGTTGCATTGACAAGAAATGATTGTCAGAGATGGATGGACAGACAGATGGACATACATACATTTTGGACAGACGGATGGATGTACAGGTATACAGATAACACATGATACTGATAATGTGGACAAAATTTAAAGTTAATCCATTGAGACCTCTAGGAGGAGTTGCGTTAACAAGAAATGATTGTCAGAGATGGATGGACTGACAGATTGACATAAATACATTTTGGACAGATGGATGGATGTACAGGTATACGGATCGTACATGCACACTTTCACGTGCTAATGATAACACATACCACTTTTCAAAAGAATCGGACCTAAACTGTAGGAGGAGTTGCGTTGACAAGAAATGATTGGCAATGCAGTTTATGTATCGGCTTTAAGATATTTAAAGGGGATAACTCTGTAATTAACAATTTTTTGGTCGCGAGAAAAAGCACATGCACATCTACACATGATACTGATAATGTTGACACAATTTGAAGTTAATACATTGAGACCTCTAGGAGGAGTTGCGTTGACAAGACGGATGGATGGATGGACAGACAGACAGATATGCTGATCGCTATATCCCCCGGTCTGGAAAGGTGCCCTTTGTAGCCGACTTAACCATTAATCGCAGCGGTCCTGATGAATGTACATCTGCAGGCCAAGAAGACTATTTTTGAAATTTTACCACGGGGAAGACCGGTTTGATGACCGAGCCTTATCTCGAAGCAAAACTTTGTTTTCTTGATAAATTTTGAGCATTAAAGTGGTAAAGAGTTAAACAATGTTACACTCAGGAGCACACAAATATCATCCTCGCATAATCAATGTTATGCTGTGAAGCACACAAACTTTAGCCTCGCATAATCAATGTTACGCTGTGAAGCACACAAACTTTAGCCTCGCATAATCAATGTTACGCTGTGAAGCACACAAACTTTAGCCTCATATAAAAATGTTACACTCAGGAGTACACAAATATCAGCCTCGCATAATCAATGTTACGCTGTGAAGCACACAAACTTTAGCCTCATACAAAACAATGTTACGCTCAGGAGCACAAACTTTGGCCTCGTAAAAACAATGTTACGCTCTGGAACACACAAACTTTAGCCTCGTATAGACAATGTTATGCGCAGGAGCACACAAACTTTAGCCTCATATAAACAATGTTACGCTCTGGTGCACACAAACTTTAGCCTCGTATAATTAATGTTTCGCTCTGGAGCACAAACGTTATCCTTGTATAATCAATGTTACGCTCTGGTGCACACAAACTTTAGCCTCGTATAAACAATGTTACGCTCTGGAGCACACAAACTTTAGCCTCGTATAAACAATGTTACGCTCAGGAGCACACAAACTTTAGCCTCGTATAAACAATGTTACGCTCAGGAGCACACAAACTTTAGCCTCGTATAAACAATGTTACGCTCTGGTGCACACACACTTTAGCATCGTAAAAACAATGTTACGCTCTGGTGCACACAAACTTTAGCCTCGTATAAACAATGTTATGCTCTGGTGCACACAAACTTTAGCCTCGTATAAACAATGTTACGCTCAGGAGCACACAAACTTTAGCCTCGTAGAAACAATGTTACGCTCTGGTGCACACAAACTTTAGCATCGTAAAAACAATGTTACGCTCAGGAGCACACAGACTTTAGCCTCGTATAAACAATGTTATGCTCTGGTGCACACAAACATTAGCATCGTAAAAACAATGTTACGCTCTGGTGCACACAAACTTTAGCCTCGTATAAACAATGTTATGCTCTGGTGCACACAAACTTTAGCCTCGTATAAACAATGTTACGCTCAGGAGCACACAAACTTTAGCCTCGTAGAAACAATGTTACGCTCTGGTGCACACAAACTTTAGCATCGTAAAAACAATGTTACGCTCAGGAGCACACAGACTTTAGCCTCATATAAACAATGTTACGCTCTGGAGCACACAAACTTTAGCCTCATATAAACAATGTTACGCTCTGGTGCACACAAACTTTAGCCTCGTAGAAACAATGTTACGCTCTGGTGCACACAAACTTTAGCCTCATATAAACAATGTTACGCTCTGGTGCACACAAACTTTAGCCTCATATAAACAATGTTACGCTCTGGAGCACACAAACTTTAGCCTCATATAAACAATGTTACGCTCTGGAGCACACAAACTTTAGCCTCGTAGAAACAATGTTACGCTCTGGAGCACACAAACTTTAGCATCGTAGAAACAATGTTATGCTCTGGTGCACACAAACTTTAGCCTCGTAGAAACAATGTTACGCTCTGGTGCACACAAACTTTAGCCTCATATAAACAATGTTACGCTCTGGTGCACACAAACTTTAGCCTCATATAAACAATGTTACGCTCTGGTGCACACAAACTTTAGCCTCGTAGAAACAATGTTACGCTCTGGTGCACACAAACTTTAGCCTCGTAGAAACAATGTTACGCTCTGGTGCACACAAACTTTAGCATCGTAAAAACAATGTTACGCTCAGGAGCACACAGACTTTAGCCTCATATAAACAATGTTACGCTCTGGTGCACACAAACTTTAGCCTCATATAAACAATGTTACGCTCTGGAGCACACAAACTTTAGCCTCGTATAAACAATGTTATGCTCAGGAGCACACAAACTTTAGCCTCGTATAAACAATGTTACGCTCT
This sequence comes from Chaetoderma sp. LZ-2023a, assembly GCA_034401795.1. Classification (NCBI taxonomy): domain Eukaryota; kingdom Metazoa; phylum Mollusca; class Caudofoveata; order Chaetodermatida; family Chaetodermatidae; genus Chaetoderma; species Chaetoderma sp. LZ-2023a. The sequence continues at coordinate 138,161,183 of CM067360.1, read as the reverse complement.
GGTGCACACAAACTTTAGCCTCGTATAAACAATGTTACGCTCTGGTGCACACAAACTTTAGCCTCATATAAACAATGTTACGCTCTGGTGCACACAAACTTTAGCCTCATATAAACAATGTTACGCTCTGGTGCACACAAACTTTAGCCTCATAGAAACAATGTTACGCTCTGGTGCACACAAACTTTAGCCTCGTAGAAACAATGTTACGCTCTGGTGCACACAAACTTTAGCATCGTAAAAACAATGTTACGCTCAGGAGCACACAGACTTTAGCCTCATATAAACAATGTTACGCTCTGGTGCACACAAACTTTAGCCTCATATAAACAATGTTACGCTCTGGAGCACACAAACTTTAGCCTCGTATAAACAATGTTATGCTCAGGAGCACACAAACTTTAGCCTCGTATAAACAATGTTACGCTCTGGTGCACACAAACTTTAGCCTCATATAAACAATGTTACGCTCTGGTGCACACAAACTTTAGCCTCATATAAACAATGTTACGCTCTGGAGCACACAAACTTTAGCCTCATATAAACAATGTTACGCTCTGGAGCACACAAACTTTAGCCTCGTAGAAACAATGTTACGCTCTGGTGCACACAAACTTTAGCATCGTAAAAACAATGTTACGCTCAGGAGCACACAGACTTTAGCCTCATATAAACAATGTTACGCTCTGGTGCACACAAACTTTAGCCTCATATAAACAATGTTACGCTCTGGAGCACACAAACTTTAGCCTCGTATAAACAATGTTATGTTCAGGAGCACACAAACTTTAGCCTCGTATAAACAATGTTACGCTCTGGTGCACACAAACTTTAGCATCGTAAAAACAATGTTACGCTCAGGAGTGCACAAACTTTAGCCTTGTATAAACAATGTGATGCTCAAGAGCACACAAACCATAGCCTCGTAAAACAATGTTAAGCTGTTGTATATTTGACAATAATTGATGAATCTGATCTGTCGATCAAGTCTATGATGTCATAATCATAATAGACAGAAATACGCTGTCATGGTGCCGGAATAGTCTATCAAGTGTACAAATTGTATCTTTGATGGATTTACTATTTGATAAACATACTGTTGAAAATTATGAAACTACTTTGACTTGGCGCTGTTGCTGGCATAGGCAGCTAACGCACCCAGTCAAATTACTTTCAAAATATTCAACACCTTACTTGTATAGTTACCTTGATATTTAGATTCTGGGAATTCAATTATTGTCAAGATAAATTGAGTGACACTTGCTCTAGATTTGAGAACAAGTCTACCTGATTCTCATATGGACTATTGATAATCTATTGGTCACAAGTCTACCTGATTCTCAAAAGGACTACTGATAGTCTATTGGTCACAAGTCTACCTGATTCTCATAAGGACTACTGATAGTCTATTGGTCACAAGTCCACCTGATTCTCATACAGACTACTGATAGTCGACTGGTCACAAGTCTACCTGACTCTCATACGGACTACTGATAGTCCATGGTCACAAGTCTACCTGATTCTCATACAGACTACTGATAGTCTATTGGTCACAAGTCTACCTGGTTCTCATAAGGACTTCTGATAGTCTATTGGTCACAAGTCTACCTGATTCTCATATGGACTACTGATAGTCTATTAGTCACAAGTCTACCTGATCCTCATACTGACTACTGACAGTCTATTTGTCACAAGTCTGGTGGACTAGGGCAAAATTTGTCAAAATTATCCATTAGACTCGCAAAAACTAAATATTCCATGCCGTTGAGAAAACTAATGCATAAAATTCTTGCAAGCATGCAAGCTTATGCGCGTAAAATTACCCCAGAAGCTATATGTTAAAATCTATGATAGCAGTGCCTGTTCATAGTGGCCAAGCAATCGGGAGCATTTGCATTTAATTCACAACAGCTTTTTTCGGTTTCTATATGATAGAACATAAAAGATCTGAGAACAACCGAATCACATAATGTGTGCCGAGTAGCCGAGTTCCATGGCTTATGAATTGCTCAGTAATTATGTAGAATTCATAAAATTGATTTTGACTGATACTGACAGATCTGACATATGTATATGGCGTGGAAACAACATATAAAATAGTACAAAGATTAAACTAACGCGAACACCTGTACACTCTATATTTAATAATAGCATTTTTTTTATACTGATGACAGATTTTGCCGAGGAACATATACACTCCCAACGCTCCAAATGAATTGGAACTTCCGGTTCATTTTGTCCTGGAGTTGGGATATGAGAATTACTACTATCTAGGAACATTGTCGTGTCAAATTGAGTAATGTCTATATTGACTGATTTGGGGACAAATGTTATGATAAAATGTATTAAATTATCAATAAGCTACTATTAGAACATCGTGAGCACGCTTTCTAGACAATACAACTCGATATTTCAAGTCTTGAATTGATGACATTTTAAAGATAAAATAGCAGTAGGATAGCGACAGTCAGAACTGAGAAAATTATGCCACTACACGTACTCTAATTCCGTGACCGACTGTCTAAGAGTCTGTCTTTGATAAAATATCACAGCGCATAGCAGCTACATGGCATATGACACCGTGTAGCCTGGTTCCCAAATAAATGCCCCAGGGAACCAAGCTCCAGCAACAGGTAAGGTGTACTGCAGTTCTGACTGCATTAACCTCCTGGTTAGTGCGCTATAAAATTATGCGCACGTGTGTCAAGATATTGCTGTGACTTGCAAAATAGTAAGACAATTTGGACATGTGATCATGGCGTGTATTATTTAAGATGTATTCTGCATTAATCCTGTATTTCGCTCAAAAATTTTAAGAAAAAATCTTATTTAATGTGACTGTGCATATATATTAATACACGTGCGATTTGCCGATTACTGGAACTACACAACAAATTACATGGGGTGCCTGGTTCCCTGTACAATATTATATTATAGCGCTAAAAGGATTGATAGCGGTTCCAATCTAATTATGCAATATCAATCAAGCGATAAGGGTACTAAAAAATGTGGCGCCAAAAGTAAAGCCACCTGTTATTCCGTTAAATATGGCTCTAAGCAAACCAGAGCCAATGTGTTCGCAAAAGGGAAATTCAATTGAGCTAAGGCCATTTAGGGAAGACTAGTTTTGAATATTTACCACTAGAATGGCTGTCTCAGGTATTGTGACAGTGATAGATCTTCAGAAATAGTCTTGCCTAAATGGCCTGCAAATGAACAGTTCTCAAGATATACAGAAACAGTTTTAAGAAAACAATTAAGCTATAGTGTCAATGTTGAGTTCTGTTATTAATTGTTGGGAAATAAAATAAATGGCCCATAGGGCTCACCTAGTTGGTAAGGAACTGTAAACATGTTTAGAGCAATTAATGGACAACAAGGATCATTGGTCCATCAGGCAACCATAACCTTTGCCATAGATGACAATGGTTGACCAATGTAGCAATCGTCCTTACCACTAATACTACAAGAGCTACACAAATGGTGCATACTACCACGACATGATGCCAATGGCTATCGGAAGTAGACAAGTCATCCTATGAAGTTTCAACATGATCCACTAAGTTATTGCCGCTGGTGGATGGCAGCCAAATTGGATTTTGGATCATCTACAATTTCAATAAGTTTGTTTCAATAAGTTTTTTCTTCAGACCTAGTCCTGTCATCCCATGAAGTTTCGAAGCAATCCCCTAAACAGAAATGGAGAAATTAATTTTAAAGATGGCCACCAGTGGCTGGGGGCTATCTAGGATTTACGATCATAGTCGACTTCAAGTTTGTTTCTCTAGAGCTAGTCCAACCAACCTATCAAGTTTCAATCTGATAAACGGTAATGGTGTTATCATCCGGAAACCAATTTTAAAGTGGCTGGCAGCCATCTTTGATTTTGGATTATCGTCGATTGCGATGAGTTTCTTCTCCAGACCTAGCCCAACCATCCTATACCGGTGCCTGGCGACCATCTTGGATTTCGGATCATTGACAATTTCGAGATTTCTTCTACAGACCTAGTGCAACCACTCTATGAAGTTTCAAAATGATCCAATAAACGGTAACAGAGTTATCATGAGGAAACCCCTCTGCCTGCCTGGATGGCGCCACCACATAATATCCCGCCAAAATATTGGTGTCCTCGACACTAATGACCAATGGGAAAAGTACCAGTGACCAATGGGCCACCCCTGACATTATTGACCCCGCAGATGACATTTACCAACTGGACGATGGTCACAGTAAAAAAGATTGGATGAGGAAATGCAAGAAAATTAGTGTCATCGACATTATTGACCAATGGGAAAGGTACCATTGGTCAATGGGGCAGCCATCCCTGACATTGTTGACCCAGCATATGATATTTACCAACGAGTCAATGGTTAGAGTAGAAAATGTGGATGAAGAAATGCAGGAATATTGGTGTAATTGGCATTATTTACCAATGGCAAAAGTAACATTGATCAATGAGGCAGCCATCACAGACACTATTGATCAATAGTTCAATTCTCACAACACTGACATTTACCAAAGGGGCAATGATGAGGTCACAGTAACAAATTTGAATAGGGAAATGCAAGAATATTGACAAGATTGACCAACAGGAAGAGTACCATTAATCAATGGGGCAGCCATCTCTGACACTATTGCCATTTGATTGAAGTGTACTAAAGGAACATTTCTGACAAATCTGTTTTAGTCCATTACCAATTTATGAAATGTGACACAGATTATTTTGCCATATGGTTCAATACTTAAAATGCTTTAAAGATCCAGAGTTATGGCCCTTATTTCAAGTCATGGATATTTCATATTCATAGGGCGAATAGATATTGCCTGAAGGAACATATCTGCTAAATTCGATTTTAATCCATCAACAGTTGACAAAAAAAATTGGATTTTCACCATAGGTTTCAATAGTTTAGGACTTAATGAACCAGAGTTATGGCCCTTATTTTAAAATGCATGCTCTTTATATCCATAGTTCAAACAGACTGAAGAAACATATCTGCTAAATTTGATTTTAATCTATCCACAATTGGCGAAAACATGTATTTTCCCAATATAGCTCAATACTTAAAAACATGTCAATGAACCCGAGTTATGGCCCTTGTTTAAGGGTCTGGGCACTTCATATTCATAGCTCCAATCGATGTTGCCTAACGGAACATATCAACTAAATTTAGTTGTAATCCATCAATAAATTACGAAAAGTGCAACAAACGCATTTTCCCCGTTATAGCTTCAATACTTTGAAAATATAGCATGGGAATAGCTCTGGTATGTGTGAGTGTGGCCACTTCATATTCCTAGTCCAAATAGATATTGCCTAAAGGAACATATCTTCCCAATTGGGTTTTAATCCATTGATAAATGACGAAACATGCCACAAATGTATTTTCCCCATAGGCTTCAATACTTAAAAGTGCATTAATGAACCGCAGTTATGGCCCTTGTTTAAGGTTGTGGCCACTTCATCCTTTTAGCCCAAATAGATATTGCCTAAAGGAACATGTCTGCCAAATTTGGTTTTAATCAATTGATAAATGACGAAACATGCCACAAACTTATTTTCCCCATAGGCGTCAATACTTTGAAAATCTAGCAAGGGCCATAACTCTGCTATTTGTGGGCGGGCCAACTTCATCTTCACAACCTCGATAGATATTGCCTAAAGGAACATATTTGCCAAATTGGGTTTTAATCCTTTGATAAATGGCCAAATGTGGCACAAACATATTTTCCCCATAGGCTTCAACATAGCAAGGGCCATAAATCTGCTATGTGTGGGTGTGGCCTCTTCATCTTCAGAGCCTAAATAGATCTGACAAATTTGGTTTTAATCTATCAACAAATAGCGAAATGTGCCACAATTAATGACAGACAACAGACGTCAGACAAATTGCGATTGTATAAGCTCACCTATGTGAGCTAAAAATGTAAACTATTTATCTTGGTAACAGATGAGAATTTCACAAATATTATTTATGCACTCAGGTTGCTGCAAGACTTAAAGAAGTCTCCCTGCAAGAAAAATGGTTTTGATAATAGTTTTAGGTATGGAGACTAATTATAGCAGTTATGAGCACCGCATACCGCTCTTTAAAATCTCCAGGTGAGTGATATGAGACGCCCCTACAACTGGCCTGATGAGTTTCGACCAAGCTACTCACAGCTCACCTGCTATTTACTCATGGCAAAGCCTGATGGATAAAACAACTTTTGGCCCATGCGCAAAAAGGGGGTATGCCATTGGATTCGGTAGATGCTCTTTTTGGGCTGTATCTTAGTTAGACAGATAATTTACAAGTTTTTGGGCTGTATCTTAGTTAGACAGATAATTTACAAGTTTTTGGGCTGTATCTTAGTTAGACAGATAATTTACAAGTTTTTGGGCTGTATCTTAGTTAGACAGATAATTTACAAGTTTTTGGGCTGTATCTTAGTTAGACAGATAATTTACAAGTTTTTGGGCTGTATCTTAGTTAGACAGATAATTTACAAGTTTTTGGGCTGTATCTTAGTTAGACACATAATTTAAAAGTTTTTGGGCTGTATCTTAGTTAGACACATAATTTACAAGTTTTTGGGCTGTATCTTAGTTAGACACATAATTTAAAAGTTTTTGGGCTGTATCTTAGTTAGACACATAATTTACAAGTTTTTGGGCTGTATCTTAGTTAGACAGATTATTTACAAGTTTTTGGGCTGTATCTTAGTTAGACAGATTATTTACAAGTTTTTGGGCTGTATCTTAGTTAGACACATAATTTACAAGTTTTTGGGCTGTATCTTAGTTAGACAGATTATTTACAAGTTTTTGGGCTGTATCTTAGTTAGACAGATAATTTACAAGTTTTTGGGCTGTATCTTAGTTAGACAGATTATTTACAAGTTTTTGGGCTGTATCTTAGTTAGACAGATAATTTACAAGTTTTTGGGCTGTATCTTAGTTAGACAGATAATTTACAAGTTTTTGGGCTGTATCTTAGTTAGACAGATAATTTACAAGTTTTTGGGCTGTATCTTAGTTAGACACATAATTTACAAGTTTTTGGGCTGTATCTTAGTTAGACACATAATTTACAAGTTTTTGGGCTGTATCTTAGTTAGACACATAATTTACAAGTTTTTGGGCTGTATCTTAGTTAGACACATAATTTACAAGTTTTTGGGCTGTATCTTAGTTAGACACATAATTTACAAGTTTTTGGGCTGTATCTTAGTTAGACACATAATTTACAAGTTTTTGGGCTGTATCTTAGTTAGACACATAATTTACAAGTTTTTGGGCTGTATCTTAGTTAGACAGATAATTTACAAGTTTTTGGGCTGTATCTTAGTTAGACACATAATTTACAAGTTTTTGGGCTGTATCTTAGTTAGACACATAATTTACAAGTTTTTGGGCTGTATCTTAGTTAGACAGATAATTTACAAGTTTTTGGGCTGTATCTTAGTTAGACAGATAATTTACAAGTTTTTGGGCTGTATCTTAGTTAGACAGATAATTTACAAGTTTTTGGGCTGTATCTTAGTTAGACAGATTATTTACAAGTTTTTGGGCTGTATCTTAGTTAGACAGATTATTTACAAGTTTTTGGGCTGTATCTTAGTTAGACACATAATTTACAAGTTTTTGGGCTGTATCTTAGTTAGACAGATAATTTACAAGTTTTTGGGCTGTATCTTAGTTAGACACATAATTTACAAGTTTTTGGGCTGTATCTTAGTTAGACAGATAATTTACAAGTTTTTGGGCTGTATCTTAGTTAGACAGATAATTTACAAGTTTTTGGGCTGTATCTTAATTAGACAGATAATTTACAAGTTTTTGGGCTGTATCTTAGTTAGACAGATAATTTACAAGTTTTTGGGCTGTATCTTAGTTAGACAGATAATTTACAAGTTTTTGGGCTGTATCTTAGTTAGACAGATAATTTACAAGTTTTTGGGCTGTATCTTAGTTAGACAGATAATTTACAAGTTTTTGGGCTGTATCTTAGTTAGACACATAATTTAAAAGTTTTTGGGCTGTATCTTAGTTAGACAGATAATTTACAAGTTTTTGGGCTGTATCTTAGTTAGACAGATAATTTACAAGTTTTTGGGCTGTATCTTAGTTAGACAGATAATTTACAAGTTTTTGGGCTGTATCTTAGTTAGACAGATAATTTACAAGTTTTTGGGCTGTATCTTAGTTAGACAGATAATTTACAAGTTTTTGGGCTGTATCTTAGTTAGACACATAATTTACAAGTTTTTGGGCGGTATCTTAGTTAGACACATAATTTACAAGTTTTTGGCCTGTATCTTAGTTAGACACATAATTTACAAGTTTTTGGGCTGTATCTTAGTTAGACAGATAATTTACAAGTTTTTGGGCTGTATCTTAGTTAGACAGATAATTTACAAGTTTTTGGGCTGTATCTTAGTTAGACAGATAATTTACAAGTTTTTGGGCTGTATCTTAGTTAGACAGATAATTTACAAGTTTTTGGGCTGTATCTTAGTTAGACACATAATTTACAAGTTTTTGGGCTGTATCTTAGTTAGACACGTAATTTACAAGTTTTTGGGCTGTATCTTAGTTAGACACGTAATTTACAAGTTTTTGGGCTGTATCTTAGTTAGACACGTAATTTACAAGTTTTTGGGCTGTATCTTAGTTAGACAGATAATTTACAAGTTTTTGGGCTGTATCTTAGTTAGACAGATTATTTACAAGTTTTTGGGCTGTATCTTAGTTAGACAGATTATTTACAAGTTTTTGGGCTGTATCTTAGTTAGACACATAATTTACAAGTTTTTGGGCTGTATCTTAGTTAGACAGATTATTTACAAGTTTTTGGGCTGTATCTTAGTTAGACACATAATTTACAAGTTTTTGGGCTGTATCTTAGTTAGACACATAATTTACAAGTTTTTGGGCTGTATCTTAGTTAGACAGATAATTTACAAGTTTTTGGGCTGTATCTTAGTTAGACAGATAATTTACAAGTTTTTGGGCTGTATCTTAGTTAGACAGATTATTTACAAGTTTTTGGGCTGTATCTTAGTTAGACAGATAATTTACAAGTTTTTGGGCTGTATCTTAGTTAGACACATAATTTACAAGTTTTTGGGCTGTATCTTAGTTAGACAGATAATTTACAAGTTTTTGGGCTGTATCTTAGTTAGACAGATAATTTAAAAGTTTTTGGGCTGTATCTTAGTTAGACAGATAATTTACAAGTTTTTGGGCTGTATCTTAGTTAGACAGATAATTTACAAGTTTTTGGGCTGTATCTTAGTTAGACAGATAATTTACAAGTTTTTGGGCTGTATCTTAGTTAGACACATAATTTACAAGTTTTTGGGCTGTATCTTAGTTAGACACATAATTTACAAGTTTTTGGGCTGTATCTTAGTTAGACACATAATTTACAAGTTTTTGGGCTGTATCTTAGTTAGACAGATAATTTACAAGTTTTTGGGCTGTATCTTAGTTAGACAGATAATTTACAAGTTTTTGGGCTGTATCTTAGTTAGACAGATAATTTACAAGTTTTTGGGCTGTATCTTAGTTAGACAGATAATTTACAAGTTTTTGGGCTGTATCTTAGTTAGACAGATAATTTACAAGTTTTTGGGCTGTATCTTAGTTAGACACATAATTTACAAGTTTTTGGGCTGTATCTTAGTTAGACACATAATTTACAAGTTTTTGGGCTGTATCTTAGTTAGACACATAATTTACAAGTTTTTGGGCTGTATCTTAGTTAGACAGATAATTTACAAGTTTTTGGGCTGTATCTTAGTTAGACACATAATTTACAAGTTTTTGGGCTGTATCTTAGTTAGACAGATAATTTACAAGTTTTTGGGCTGTATCTTAGTTAGACAGATAATTTACAAGTTTTTGGGCTGTATCTTAGTTAGACAGATAATTTACAAGTTTTTGGGCTGTATCTTAGTTAGACAGATAATTTACAAGTTTTTGGGCTGTATCTTAGTTAGACAGATAATTTACAAGTTTTTGGGCTGTATCTTAGTTAGACAGATAATTTACAAGTTTTTGGGCTGTATCTTAGTTAGACAGATAATTTACAAGTTTTTGGGCTGTATCTTAGTTAGACAGATAATTTACAAGTTTTTGGGCTGTATCTTAGTTAGACACATAATTTACAAGTTTTTGGGCTGTATCTTAGTTAGACAGATAATTTACAAGTTTTTGGGCTGTATCTTAGTTAGACAGATAATTTACAAGTTTTTGGGCTGTATCTTAGTTAGACAGATAATTTACAAGTTTTTGGGCTGTATCTTAGTTAGACAGATAATTTACAAGTTTTTGGGCTGTATCTTAGTTAGACACATAATTTACAAGTTTTTGGGCTGTATCTTAGTTAGACAGATAATTTACAAGTTTTTGGGCTGTATCTTAGTTAGACAGATAATTTACAAGTTTTTGGGCTGTATCTTAGTTAGACAGATAATTTACAAGTTTTTGGGCTGTATCTTAGTTAGACACATAATTTACAAGTTTTTGGGCTGTATCTTAGTTAGACACATAATTTACAAGTTTTTGGGCTGTATCTTAGTTAGACAGATAATTTACAAGTTTTTGGGCTGTATCTTAGTTAGACAGATAATTTACAAGTTTTTGGGCTGTATCTTAGTTAGACAGATAATTTACAAGTTTTTGGGCTGTATCTTAGTTAGACAGATAATTTACAAGTTTTTGGGCTGTATCTTAGTTAGACAGATAATTTACAAGTTTTTGGGCTGTATCTTAGTTAGACAGATAATTTACAAGTTTTTGGGCTGTATCTTAGTTAGACAGATAATTTACAAGTTTTTGGGCTGTATCTTAGTTAGACAGATAATTTACAAGTTTTTGGGCTGTATCTTAGTTAGACAGATAATTTACAAGTTTTTGGGCTGTATCTTAGTTAGACAGATAATTTACAAGTTTTTGGGCTGTATCTTAGTTAGACAGATAATTTACAAGTTTTTGGGCTGTATCTTAGTTAGACAGATAATTTACAAGTTTTTGGGCTGTATCTTAGTTAGACAGATAATTTACAAGTTTTTGGGCTGTATCTTAGTTAGACAGATAATTTACAAGTTTTTGGGCTGTATCTTAGTTAGACAGATAATTTACAAGTTTTTGGGCTGTATCTTAGTTAGACAGATAATTTACAAGTTTTTGGGCTGTATCTTAGTTAGACAGATAATTTACAAGTTTTTGGGCTGTATCTTAGTTAGACAGATAATTTACAAGTTTTTGGGCTGTATCTTAGTTAGACAGATAATTTACAAGTTTTTGGGCTGTATCTTAGTTAGACAGATAATTTACAAGTTTTTGGGCTGTATCTTAGTTAGACAGATAATTTACAAGTTTTTGGGCTGTATCTTAGTTAGACAGATAATTTACAAGTTTTTGGGCTGTATCTTAGTTAGACAGATAATTTACAAGTTTTTGGGCTGTATCTTAGTTAGACAGATAATTTACAAGTTTTTGGGCTGTATCTTAGTTAGACAGATAATTTACAAGTTTTTGGGCTGTATCTTAGTTAGACAGATAATTTACAAGTTTTTGGGCTGTATCTTAGTTAGACAGATAATTTACAAGTTTTTGGGCTGTATCTTAGTTAGACAGATAATTTACAAGTTTTTGGGCTGTATCTTAGTTAGACAGATAATTTACAAGTTTTTGGGCTGTATCTTAGTTAGACAGATAATTTACAAGTTTTTGGGCTGTATCTTAGTTAGACAGATAATTTACAAGTTTTTGGGCTGTATCTTAGTTAGACAGATAATTTACAAGTTTTTGGGCTGTATCTTAGTTAGACAGATAATTTACAAGTTTTTGGGCTGTATCTTAGTTAGACAGATAATTTACAAGTTTTTGGGCTGTATCTTAGTTAGACAGATAATTTACAAGTTTTTGGGCTGTATCTTAGTTAGACAGATAATTTACAAGTTTTTGGGCTGTATCTTAGTTAGACAGATAATTTACAAGTTTTTGGGCTGTATCTTAGTTAGACAGATAATTTACAAGTTTTTGGGCTGTATCTTAGTTAGACAGATAATTTACAAGTTTTTGGGCTGTATCTTAGTTAGACAGATAATTTACAAGTTTTTGGGCTGTATCTTAGTTAGACAGATAATTTACAAGTTTTTGGGCTGTATCTTAGTTAGACAGATAATTTACAAGTTTTTGGGCTGTATCTTAGTTAGACAGATAATTTACAAGTTTTTGGGCTGTATCTTAGTTAGACAGATAATTTACAAGTTTTTGGGCTGTATCTTAGTTAGACAGATAATTTACAAGTTTTTGGGCTGTATCTTAGTTAGACAGATAATTTACAAGTTTTTGGGCTGTATCTTAGTTAGACAGATAATTTACAAGTTTTTGGGCTGTATCTTAGTTAGACAGATAATTTACAAGTTTTTGGGCTGTATCTTAGTTAGACAGATAATTTACAAGTTTTTGGGCTGTATCTTAGTTAGACAGATAATTTACAAGTTTTTGGGCTGTATCTTAGTTAGACAGATAATTTACAAGTTTTTGGGCTGTATCTTAGTTAGACAGATAATTTACAAGTTTTTGGGCTGTATCTTAGTTAGACAGATAATTTACAAGTTTTTGGGCTGTATCTTAGTTAGACACATAATTTACAAGTTTTTGGGCTGTATCTTAGTTAGACAGATAATTTACAAGTTTTTGGGCTGTATCTTAGTTAGACAGATAATTTACAAGTTTTTGGGCTGTATCTTAGTTAGACAGATAATTTACAAGTTTTTGGGCTGTATCTTAGTTAGACAGATAATTTACAAGTTTTTGGGCTGTATCTTAGTTAGACAGATAATTTACAAGTTTTTGGGCTGTATCTTAGTTAGACAGATAATTTACAAGTTTTTGGGCTGTATCTTAGTTAGACAGATAATTTACAAGTTTTTGGGCTGTATCTTAGTTAGACAGATAATTTACAAGTTTTTGGGCTGTATCTTAGTTAGACAGATAATTTACAAGTTTTTGGGCTGTATCTTAGTTAGACACATAATTTACAAGTTTTTGGGCTGTATCTTAGTTAGACACATAATTTACAAGTTTTTGGGCTGTATCTTAGTTAGACAGATAATTTACAAGTTTTTGGGCTGTATCTTAGTTAGACAGATAATTTACAAGTTTTTGGGCTGTATCTTAGTTAGACAGATAATTTACAAGTTTTTGGGCTGTATCTTAGTTAGACAGATAATTTACAAGTTTTTGGGCTGTATCTTAGTTAGACAGATAATTTACAAGTTTTTGGGCTGTATCTTAGTTAGACAGATAATTTACAAGTTTTTGGGCTGTATCTTAGTTAGACAGATAATTTACAAGTTTTTGGGCTGTATCTTAGTTAGACAGATAATTTACAAGTTTTTGGGCTGTATCTTAGTTAGACAGATAATTTACAAGTTTTTGGGCTGTATCTTAGTTAGACAGATAATTTACAAGTTTTTGGGCTGTATCTTAGTTAGACAGATAATTTACAAGTTTTTGGGCTGTATCTTAGTTAGACAGATAATTTACAAGTTTTTGGGCTGTATCTTAGTTAGACAGATAATTTACAAGTTTTTGGGCTGTATCTTAGTTAGACAGATAATTTACAAGTTTTTGGGCTGTATCTTAGTTAGACAGATAATTTACAAGTTTTTGGGCTGTATCTTAGTTAGACAGATAATTTACAAGTTTTTGGGCTGTATCTTAGTTAGACAGATAATTTACAAGTTTTTGGGCTGTATCTTAGTTAGACAGATAATTTACAAGTTTTTGGGCTGTATCTTAGTTAGACAGATAATTTACAAGTTTTTGGGCTGTATCTTAGTTAGACAGATAATTTACAAGTTTTTGGGCTGTATCTTAGTTAGACAGATAATTTACAAGTTTTTGGGCTGTATCTTAGTTAGACAGATAATTTACAAGTTTTTGGGCTGTATCTTAGTTAGACAGATAATTTACAAGTTTTTGGGCTGTATCTTAGTTAGACAGATAATTTACAAGTTTTTGGGCTGTATCTTAGTTAGACAGATAATTTACAAGTTTTTGGGCTGTATCTTAGTTAGACAGATAATTTACAAGTTTTTGGGCTGTATCTTAGTTAGACAGATAATTTACAAGTTTTTGGGCTGTATCTTAGTTAGACAGATAATTTACAAGTTTTTGGGCTGTATCTTAGTTAGACAGATAATTTACAAGTTTTTGGGCTGTATCTTAGTTAGACAGATAATTTACAAGTTTTTGGGCTGTATCTTAGTTAGACACATAATTTACAAGTTTTTGGGCTGTATCTTAGTTAGACAGATAATTTACAAGTTTTTGGGCTGTATCTTAGTTAGACAGATAATTTACAAGTTTTTGGGCTGTATCTTAGTTAGACAGATAATTTACAAGTTTTTGGGCTGTATCTTAGTTAGACAGATAATTTACAAGTTTTTGGGCTGTATCTTAGTTAGACAGATAATTTACAAGTTTTTGGGCTGTATCTTAGTTAGACAGATAATTTACAAGTTTTTGGGCTGTATCTTAGTTAGACAGATAATTTACAAGTTTTTGGGCTGTATCTTAGTTAGACAGATAATTTACAAGTTTTTGGGCTGTATCTTAGTTAGACAGATAATTTACAAGTTTTTGGGCTGTATCTTAGTTAGACAGATAATTTACAAGTTTTTGGGCTGTATCTTAGTTAGACAGATAATTTACAAGTTTTTGGGCTGTATCTTAGTTAGACAGATAATTTACAAGTTTTTGGGCTGTATCTTAGTTAGACAGATAATTTACAAGTTTTTGGGCTGTATCTTAGTTAGACAGATAATTTACAAGTTTTTGGGCTGTATCTTAGTTAGACAGATAATTTACAAGTTTTTGGGCTGTATCTTAGTTAGACAGATAATTTACAAGTTTTTGGGCTGTATCTTAGTTAGACAGATAATTTACAAGTTTTTGGGCTGTATCTTAGTTAGACAGATAATTTACAAGTTTTTGGGCTGTATCTTAGTTAGACAGATAATTTACAAGTTTTTGGGCTGTATCTTAGTTAGACAGATAATTTACAAGTTTTTGGGCTGTATCTTAGTTAGACAGATAATTTACAAGTTTTTGGGCTGTATCTTAGTTAGACAGATAATTTACAAGTTTTTGGGCTGTATCTTAGTTAGACAGATAATTTACAAGTTTTTGGGCTGTATCTTAGTTAGACAGATAATTTACAAGTTTTTGGGCTGTATCTTAGTTAGACAGATAATTTACAAGTTTTTGGGCTGTATCTTAGTTAGACAGATAATTTACAAGTTTTTGGGCTGTATCTTAGTTAGACAGATAATTTACAAGTTTTTGGGCTGTATCTTAGTTAGACAGATAATTTACAAGTTTTTGGGCTGTATCTTAGTTAGACAGATAATTTACAAGTTTTTGGGCTGTATCTTAGTTAGACAGATAATTTACAAGTTTTTGGGCTGTATCTTAGTTAGACAGATAATTTACAAGTTTTTGGGCTGTATCTTAGTTAGACAGATAATTTACAAGTTTTTGGGCTGTATCTTAGTTAGACAGATAATTTACAAGTTTTTGGGCTGTATCTTAGTTAGACAGATAATTTACAAGTTTTTGGGCTGTATCTTAGTTAGACAGATAATTTACAAGTTTTTGGGCTGTATCTTAGTTAGACAGATAATTTACAAGTTTTTGGGCTGTATCTTAGTTAGACAGATAATTTACAAGTTTTTGGGCTGTATCTTAGTTAGACAGATAATTTACAAGTTTTTGGGCTGTATCTTAGTTAGACAGATAATTTACAAGTTTTTGGGCTGTATCTTAGTTAGACACATAATTTACAAGTTTTTGGGCTGTATCTTAGTTAGACAGATAATTTACAAGTTTTTGGGCTGTATCTTAGTTAGACAGATAATTTACAAGTTTTTGGGCTGTATCTTAGTTAGACAGATAATTTACAAGTTTTTGGGCTGTATCTTAGTTAGACAGATAATTTACAAGTTTTTGGGCTGTATCTTAGTTAGACAGATAATTTACAAGTTTTTGGGCTGTATCTTAGTTAGACAGATAATTTACAAGTTTTTGGGCTGTATCTTAGTTAGACAGATAATTTACAAGTTTTTGGGCTGTATCTTAGTTAGACAGATAATTTACAAGTTTTTGGGCTGTATCTTAGTTAGACAGATAATTTACAAGTTTTTGGGCTGTATCTTAGTTAGACAGATAATTTACAAGTTTTTGGGCTGTATCTTAGTTAGACAGATAATTTACAAGTTTTTGGGCTGTATCTTAGTTAGACAGATAATTTACAAGTTTTTGGGCTGTATCTTAGTTAGACAGATAATTTACAAGTTTTTGGGCTGTATCTTAGTTAGACAGATAATTTACAAGTTTTTGGGCTGTATCTTAGTTAGACAGATAATTTACAAGTTTTTGGGCTGTATCTTAGTTAGACAGATAATTTACAAGTTTTTGGGCTGTATCTTAGTTAGACAGATAATTTACAAGTTTTTGGGCTGTATCTTAGTTAGACACATAATTTACAAGTTTTTGGGCTGTATCTTAGTTAGACAGATAATTTACAAGTTTTTGGGCTGTATCTTAGTTAGACAGATAATTTACAAGTTTTTGGGCTGTATCTTAGTTAGACAGATAATTTACAAGTTTTTGGGCTGTATCTTAGTTAGACAGATAATTTACAAGTTTTTGGGCTGTATCTTAGTTAGACAGATAATTTACAAGTTTTTGGGCTGTATCTTAGTTAGACAGATAATTTACAAGTTTTTGGGCTGTATCTTAGTTAGACAGATAATTTACAAGTTTTTGGGCTGTATCTTAGTTAGACAGATAATTTACAAGTTTTTGGGCTGTATCTTAGTTAGACACATAATTTACAAGTTTTTGGGCTGTATCTTAGTTAGACAGATAATTTACAAGTTTTTGGGCTGTATCTTAGTTAGACAGATAATTTACAAGTTTTTGGGCTGTATCTTAGTTAGACAGATAATTTACAAGTTTTTGGGCTGTATCTTAGTTAGACAGATAATTTACAAGTTTTTGGGCTGTATCTTAGTTAGACAGATAATTTACAAGTTTTTGGGCTGTATCTTAGTTAGACACATAATTTACAAGTTTTTGGGCTGTATCTTAGTTAGACAGATAATTTACAAGTTTTTGGGCTGTATCTTAGTTAGACAGATAATTTACAAGTTTTTGGGCTGTATCTTAGTTAGACAGATAATTTACAAGTTTTTGGGCTGTATCTTAGTTAGACAGATAATTTACAAGTTTTTGGGCTGTATCTTAGTTAGACAGATAATTTACAAGTTTTTGGGCTGTATCTTAGTTAGACAGATAATTTACAAGTTTTTGGGCTGTATCTTAGTTAGACAGATAATTTACAAGTTTTTGGGCTGTATCTTAGTTAGACAGATAATTTACAAGTTTTTGGGCTGTATCTTAGTTAGACAGATAATTTACAAGTTTTTGGGCTGTATCTTAGTTAGACAGATAATTTACAAGTTTTTGGGCTGTATCTTAGTTAGACAGATAATTTACAAGTTTTTGGGCTGTATCTTAGTTAGACAGATAATTTACAAGTTTTTGGGCTGTATCTTAGTTAGACAGATAATTTACAAGTTTTTGGGCTGTATCTTAGTTAGACAGATAATTTACAAGTTTTTGGGCTGTATCTTAGTTAGACAGATAATTTACAAGTTTTTGGGCTGTATCTTAGTTAGACAGATAATTTACAAGTTTTTGGGCTGTATCTTAGTTAGACAGATAATTTACAAGTTTTTGGGCTGTATCTTAGTTAGACAGATAATTTACAAGTTTTTGGGCTGTATCTTAGTTAGACAGATAATTTACAAGTTTTTGGGCTGTATCTTAGTTAGACAGATAATTTACAAGTTTTTGGGCTGTATCTTAGTTAGACAGATAATTTACAAGTTTTTGGGCTGTATCTTAGTTAGACAGATAATTTACAAGTTTTTGGGCTGTATCTTAGTTAGACAGATAATTTACAAGTTTTTGGGCTGTATCTTAGTTAGACAGATAATTTACAAGTTTTTGGGCTGTATCTTAGTTAGACAGATAATTTACAAGTTTTTGGGCTGTATCTTAGTTAGACAGATAATTTACAAGTTTTTGGGCTGTATCTTAGTTAGACAGATAATTTACAAGTTTTTGGGCTGTATCTTAGTTAGACAGATAATTTACAAGTTTTTGGGCTGTATCTTAGTTAGACAGATAATTTACAAGTTTTTGGGCTGTATCTTAGTTAGACAGATAATTTACAAGTTTTTGGGCTGTATCTTAGTTAGACAGATAATTTACAAGTTTTTGGGCTGTATCTTAGTTAGACAGATAATTTACAAGTTTTTGGGCTGTATCTTAGTTAGACAGATAATTTACAAGTTTTTGGGCTGTATCTTAGTTAGACAGATAATTTACAAGTTTTTGGGCTGTATCTTAGTTAGACAGATAATTTACAAGTTTTTGGGCTGTATCTTAGTTAGACAGATAATTTACAAGTTTTTGGGCTGTATCTTAGTTAGACAGATAATTTACAAGTTTTTGGGCTGTATCTTAGTTAGACAGATAATTTACAAGTTTTTGGGCTGTATCTTAGTTAGACAGATAATTTACAAGTTTTTGGGCTGTATCTTAGTTAGACAGATAATTTACAAGTTTTTGGGCTGTATCTTAGTTAGACAGATAATTTACAAGTTTTTGGGCTGTATCTTAGTTAGACAGATAATTTACAAGTTTTTGGGCTGTATCTTAGTTAGACAGATAATTTACAAGTTTTTGGGCTGTATCTTAGTTAGACAGATAATTTACAAGTTTTTGGGCTGTATCTTAGTTAGACAGATAATTTACAAGTTTTTGGGCTGTATCTTAGTTAGACAGATAATTTACAAGTTTTTGGGCTGTATCTTAGTTAGACAGATAATTTACAAGTTTTTGGGCTGTATCTTAGTTAGACAGATAATTTACAAGTTTTTGGGCTGTATCTTAGTTAGACAGATAATTTACAAGTTTTTGGGCTGTATCTTAGTTAGACAGATAATTTACAAGTTTTTGGGCTGTATCTTAGTTAGACAGATAATTTACAAGTTTTTGGGCTGTATCTTAGTTAGACAGATAATTTACAAGTTTTTGGGCTGTATCTTAGTTAGACAGATAATTTACAAGTTTTTGGGCTGTATCTTAGTTAGACAGATAATTTACAAGTTTTTGGGCTGTATCTTAGTTAGACAGATAATTTACAAGTTTTTGGGCTGTATCTTAGTTAGACAGATAATTTACAAGTTTTTGGGCTGTATCTTAGTTAGACAGATAATTTACAAGTTTTTGGGCTGTATCTTAGTTAGACAGATAATTTACAAGTTTTTGGGCTGTATCTTAGTTAGACAGATAATTTACAAGTTTTTGGGCTGTATCTTAGTTAGACAGATAATTTACAAGTTTTTGGGCTGTATCTTAGTTAGACAGATAATTTACAAGTTTTTGGGCTGTATCTTAGTTAGACAGATAATTTACAAGTTTTTGGGCTGTATCTTAGTTAGACAGATAATTTACAAGTTTTTGGGCTGTATCTTAGTTAGACAGATAATTTACAAGTTTTTGGGCTGTATCTTAGTTAGACAGATAATTTACAAGTTTTTGGGCTGTATCTTAGTTAGACAGATAATTTACAAGTTTTTGGGCTGTATCTTAGTTAGACAGATAATTTACAAGTTTTTGGGCTGTATCTTAGTTAGACAGATAATTTACAAGTTTTTGGGCTGTATCTTAGTTAGACAGATAATTTACAAGTTTTTGGGCTGTATCTTAGTTAGACAGATAATTTACAAGTTTTTGGGCTGTATCTTAGTTAGACAGATAATTTACAAGTTTTTGGGCTGTATCTTAGTTAGACAGATAATTTACAAGTTTTTGGGCTGTATCTTAGTTAGACAGATAATTTACAAGTTTTTGGGCTGTATCTTAGTTAGACAGATAATTTACAAGTTTTTGGGCTGTATCTTAGTTAGACAGATAATTTACAAGTTTTTGGGCTGTATCTTAGTTAGACAGATAATTTACAAGTTTTTGGGCTGTATCTTAGTTAGACAGATAATTTACAAGTTTTTGGGCTGTATCTTAGTTAGACAGATAATTTAAAACTTTCATACGGGTTAATAAGAATCTAGTTTCTTTTATTTATCCAAAAATTACAATTTTTGCTCAGACTATTTGATAGGAGCCAATAACCCAAACGTGCGCAATATGTGGGTACCATATGGTATGTATTGTGTGGTATGTAGATTTTCCGGACCGTGCCCCCCCCCCCCCCCCCCCCCCCCCCTCATCCTCATTAACAGGACTAGTGCATTTATCTGCAGACTAGTCTATTTTCAAAATCACTAGTCCGACAGATTTAGTGACATAAAAAGTTAAGATCTACCCCTGTAAAGCTACATATTTCACTAACCGGCTTGTCAACATTTTAGTCAGACATAGATGATGTTAATTAAAATAATTGCAACAAATCTGCATTGTGCGATATTTTATGATTAGCGAAAATCACTACTTGCTAAATCAATTATCTGCATTTAGCTACCAGAATAAGATTTGTATGCTTGCATACACTCCTCCCCATGCCTATTCCTATAAATATGGACCCTCAACCAGGCTACTGGTTAGGTCCATCTCCAGTATATTAACTGATATAGACTGGCACCAGTCTGTACTCACTCCATAGTGATGCCTGTCACTAAGCGCGCTTGCGCATGCACACTGGAGCCCAAATAGGAAACAGATTCACTTTTCTGAATTTAAGTGCCAAATATTATAGGCAAATTCTCAAATCAATTCCACGCGGGGTGGCTGAGGCCGGGTCGTAGTGATTGAATGGTAAGTATGCTTTTATAGTGATTAATAAAACAACAGACCAACCCGCAAGGGGGGGGGGGGGTCTGTGGGGGGGGGGGGGTTGTTATTACACCACAAAAACATCCATTACCGTTCAATCACTACTTGCTAAACCCGTAGATTTGGTCAGTGCCCCACTTAAAACATTAGGTGGGAGGCGATTTGAGAATCAACAAACAAGGATAAAAATCAAACCAATCTTATCCAAATGTTAATAACATAACATAATAGTGCATTTAAATCAATCACACCATGATTATCAAATAAGGAAAAGTTGAACTTAGAGCTAAATAAAAAACAAAATAAACTCACCATTTCTTACAGATGCAGTCTTAACGAAAATGGCGAGATGTGCTTGGTAAATGGTCTTCAGATATTTTGGTTAAAATCCTAATATTATGAAAGAAGGAGGCTGTTGCACTCTGATCTTTCAGATAAAAGGTTGTAAAAGAGGATTCAGATTTCCATCCCACAACCTGCATGACTTCATCTAAATACGAACCGGCAAAAAGCGCAAAAGAGGAAGCCATTCCTCTAACATCATGAGCTTTAATATGGGAGATTAATTTGTTCCGGAGAAGCAATCTTGTAACAAAGCTTAATCGTCTCCCAAATCCATCAGGATATCGTAAACTTTGAGACCGGCTTAGCTAACTCTTCCGCATAAGAAAACCATAAGTGACGGATCAAATCTTTTGAAATCAGTTCGCTGTTTGTACATTCTTAATGCCCTTAAAGGATACCAGAGTTTGTCGGAAGGCGAAAAAGACGATAATGATTTTTAAATGATCGGACAAGCAGGAAACCGGTTAGACTGAGTTTTAGATAAAAAGATCCCTTCTGCGATATAAAACTAAACCGTCTCCTGAAGCTATAAATCTCTCCCTTTCAAGCAGAAAAAGCATGAATTCTGAATGCCTTCTAGCAGAGGCCGTTAATACTAATAGAGGAAAGAGGTTCAAAATGACGGCCTGCCAGCACTTGAAGAACCAAAGCCAAGTTCCATGAAGGTAAAGGCGTAGCTATCGGAGGACAAATATTGCCTAGACCTCTAATAAAAACTATTAAAGGTCTTAGTGTCCTTGACATCGGCATACAGAAGGCAAGGAAGAGAAGATGCCAGAGAAAATCTATATCCCCTAACCGTATTAGCTGATAAATGTAAGGAATCAGAGATATTTTAAAAAGTCTAATACTTGGGGAATAGAAACAGAATCGGGCACGAGACCTTGGTCTGAACACCATTCTCCAAAAATTTTAAGTCGACACTTGTAAACTCTGCGGGTCGACTCTCTTCTGGAAGAATCGATAATTACTGGAGATCTTGAAGAAACTTTATTCTCGTAGACTTTAGTTTCGATATTCTCCAAACACACAGACTGAAAATTTCTGGGTTTTGATGAAGACAAAGACCTCTTACTTGAGACAGAATTCCTGGAAGAATGGAAGAAGATGAGCGAATTATACCAGGAGATCTAGAAGGTCTACAAACCAAATCCTCTTTGGCCAAAAAGGAGCTATAAAAGAATCTCACAGATTTGTTCTTTGACATTCTTCAACACTAACCAGAGCTCTAGATAAGCTTTTCAATAATTGGGTGATTCACTCTTAGAAATTTTTTACATTGGGTTTCTTTGGAATTTAATTGGGTTATTATACATTATTAGCAAGAGAACTGAAATTAATTGGGTGATTTTCTATTTCAGTACTCATGATGTTAAAAATTAATTGGGTGATTGGCAATTTTTATTGGGTGGAAATGCAAAAACCCTGCTTATCTACAGCTCTGACACTAACGGAATCAAAATCGTTGGAGGGAACGCATAGACGAACATTCCTGTCCAGGACTGAGACAGGGCATCCACCGCCAAGGCTTGACTGTCCGGAAAAAGAGACATGTAAGAGGAGACTTGAGGATTCAGAGATATCGCAAACAGATCTACCAGAGGACAATCCATAAGACTGAAAATGGCTTTGACAACCGACCTCTTTAACTGGCACTGTGTGGGCGAATTTGCTGGGACGTGACAGTTGGTCCGCAAGAAAATTCAGACTGCCTTGGACATGAGAAGACACTAGAAGAATCTGATTCTTGCGACACCATAAGAGAAGGTTCCACAATTCTAGACAAAGGAGGGATGACCTTGTACCCCCCTGCTTGTTGATATAAGAGACCACTGTCAAATTGTCCGACCGAATCGAGACTTTGAGACCTATCACAAGATCTGACCATGAAAGGAGAGCCTTCTTGACAGCAGCTCCAGAATGTTGATATGAGCTGTCGACTCCTCCAGGGACCAAAGACCGGAAACCGACAGGGAGTCCCAGACCGCTCCCCATCCCTCCTGAGAAGCGTCTGTGAAGACAATCGCCTGAGGGGAGGACTTTACCAGTGGAACACCCATCAGAAGCAGAGAACAATCTTTCCAAAACTCTAGAAGAGGAATTAAGTGTTCTCTGATGGGAATCTGATGGTAAATAGAGAACTGACTGCTTCCAAAGGGACATTAAATACATTTGGAAGGGTCTTCTCATCAGTGTCGCCCATGGAATAACATTCTCTACGCTGACCATCAAACCTATCACTCTTAGCAGAAATCTTGCTCAGACCATGGAAGAAGAAGACAGGATTTCCATTGCCACTGATAAAGCCTCTATTCTTGGATCTGAGGGGAAGACTAGACCCTGGGCCAGATCGAAAGAAACGCCTAGATGCGTGAAGATTTGAGAGGGACCTAGGCTTGATTTCTTTAGATTTAAAATCCACCCTAGGTTGCATGGCAGACTGCAAACCTCTGGAAGAATTCCTGAGAGAATTGAAGAAGACTTACTTTACTAACCAATCGTCTATATAAACGTGGAGATGGATAGAACGACGGTGAAAATTTCTGCCACGGCTGAGACTAGGCGAGAAAAAGAAAAGGAGCTGTGGTCAGGCCAAAAGGCATGGCGCGAAACTGCCAAACTCGATCTTAGTAAGCAAAACTCAGGAATTTTCAGGAAGTGTAAATGAAAACATGAAAGGCGTCATTTTGGTCAATGGGAATGACCACATACCCTGATCTAGACTGGGAACGATCTGGGAGATGGTCTCCATCTTGACTTGGGAGTAAGAATCATGAGATTTAATCACGACATACCCCCTTGTTAAATTAAAATCAATGCAGATTTGAATGTTTCAGAGTGAATAGAGATCATTTTACTAAGATTTAATGACAGGGTAGGAAATCTTACCCTAGGCTGAACGCTCTCATGTATGTATAAATTCCTTAGAATTAACATAATTCACAAAGAAAACCAACATGATAATGACCAAATTGTCAATTGAAAGGACCAGAGGAGACAAGAAGGAAGAATTAGAAGAGGAAAGAGCCGACACAAAGGAAGGAAGGTCTATAGAAAACTCGTCCTTAAAAGGAAGAGAAAGAGTCTAAGCAATCCACCAGTGAGACAGGGACCAGTCATCCGAAGAGACCCTGACTGGACAAAATCTCCTCAGGCCTGACCGACTAGGGAATAGAAGAATAAGAAGAAGGATTAGGAGATGGAAAAGAAAAGAGATGAGAAGAGTCACCAGAGGCCATAGAATCAATAGTTCAAATGGAAAGAGGAGAGCAAGGCCTCTTGGAAGCTAGAAGAGAAGAAAACTGTAAAGAATCAGAAAAGGAATAAGATTGATCAGAAGGAATGTGAACAGATACAACATCCTGACCAAAGTACATGGAAAGAATAGAGAAAAAAGCTGACATGAAAGAATGAACAAGGGATGAATCCCTAAAAACAGAAAACAATGAGAAAACCAGACCGTAATCAACAATTAGAAACTCAAGCTCAAAAGAGAGAAACAATCGGATCAAGATGATCAAAAGAGGAAGAAGAGGAAGGAGGAAGAGAGGAATTAAGAAGAATGGAAGATGAAGAGGAAAGAACAGGACCAGAAGATCCCTGGAGAGGATTGATAGACGATGAAATACTGGAAAACCCCAGAGGAGGGAAAAAAGAAGGAAGACAGACAGAGAGAGAGAGAGGAAGGAGAACATGAATAGAAGAAAACTTTAGAAGGGGCAGAGGATGAAGGAAAAGCCCTATACTTATCTTACTCATTATTATTAAAGACTTAGAACCAATATTATCATCTTGTAAAGACGGAAGTCATTGAGATTGATATGCTAATAAAAGGAATGAATGATAGAATGATAATGAATCCCGGGAACATCTGGATGTTAAATACACAAAACACTAATACTTGATTATGATTAAACACTACGGGATGAATCACGAAACAAAACGCAGACAAACAGAGGCAATATAAAATCCAAGCAAAAAGACTCACCTAAACCATGACTGTGACAACACAGAAAAAAAACCTCGGCTCTTATTCCTTCTTCCTTCACCCTAATCTTATTTCTCTATTCTCAGTGTTTTCTAGCTCTTGTAATCATTAATCTTAGAGCCATTCTCTTCCCTATGAATCCACTACTGAAACTTTTCCTTTCAGTGCCTGTCAGAATTAGACTAAGAATTACGCTAGAAACAGGGATTTTCTTCAAGAAAATAACTCCCTTTGCATAAAATAAATATGTCAACCTGCCGACATAAGAGGAAAAAAGAGCGCGAAAAAAGGCTGAATGGCCCGAAGACAACTGGCCATCTAAAGTTGGATGAAATTACAAATTATGTATCTAGCGATAATGTGTAGAATACAGACTGACTTATCAACCGCAACAAAAAACCCATCCAGCAACCAGTCGGAAGAGTCTTTAATTACGTTGAAATATTTCATTGATAAAAGAATAAATGCTGAATATCTACAACTCCAAGAGAGACTTCAAGATTGGCTTCTCGGAACTAATATTTTCAGTGATTAAACATTCTGAATTTAAAAGCACTTACTGAAATAAGACTAACTCTTAGGAAAGATGATGACTAGATCCTAGGAAAGACAAACCTGGAATCTCAGTAAGAGCTATCACCGGAAATCCAAAAAAGGAAAACAGAATCGGAAGTTAATCATAGAACACCATGAAACCGGTAATGGCCCTGTTAACATAATCATAAACCAGCAATATTTATTTAGTTGTATTTCACACAAACTTTTATGGATCCGACTTTTAGACTTAACCAAGCAACTTCCTGTTACATTTCTAACGTGATTGACAGCAGTTCACCGCTCGTTTTGCACGTTTTCTTTGCGTGGATATACAACAATATCACGAGGATGGATAGGTTTAGGCAGTCTAGTTTAGTAATTCTCTTGAGGAGACATCTTATTAAATGGTCTAGAGGACAACAGAGAGTTTCAGTTGGAATAGGATGAACAAAGAACCAGTTTCCGTGAGCGCTCACTCGGCATCAGTCATTCATCATCATCATCATTCAACTCTATCCTGCCTGTCTGTCGATTTCTTGCCATGATTGTGGCTTGCTACACCCACGGACTTAGGCAAAAACTGTAAGTTAGACTATTTTTACAGACCCTATCCCCGAATGTACGAATCCGGAAGTGAAAAAATAGGAAACGGAAATGCGCAAACCGGAAGAAGACAACCTGAAACTGAACCCGGATGTACATTAAAAAACCAGAATAAGCAAAGGAACCGGAAATACGCAAAACCGGAAGTCAGACCGGATACGGAGGTAGATCCGGAAAACGGAAGTAACCCCTGTCCTGAGGACAGAAGTCTATCCGGATCTGAACGACCCAGAAGTACACCTCTAGAAACAGAAGCGGAAGTGTACAGACAGGAATCCAAACCGGAAGCGGAAGCACTTCTACCGGAAGACGAAAAATAATAGGAGTCCACAGACCCCGGATATCCGGTATGACCGGAAACGCTGCTAAAATGGAACTAGGAACCGGATCTTGAAGACCCGGATGTCCTACAAAAACAGAAGTCATACCGGAAATGGTCGGAACGGAAGTAATAACTGGATCTTGCAGACCTGGATTTCCTACAAAACCGGAAATGGACGGAACGGAAGTAAGAACCGGATCTTGAAGACCCGGATGTCTTGCAAAACCGGAAGACAAACCGGAAACGGACGGAACAGAAGAAAGAACCGGATCTAGAAGACCCGGCGGAAGAACTAGCAAGGCTAGAATGCGAACTCTTAGCTAGAAGAGACCTACTGAGAATCTTGACAACCGGTATGACTGAAAAACTGGCATTAGCATAAGGCTTTTGGACGTTTTGAACATTTTTCTTTACATAAACTGCTGAAATTTGGGTGTAGCTTCTATTAGATACATTTGCCATTTTAAAGCTGCTAAGAAATTAAAATAGCTCAACCAAAAAAAATTGTCATGCGAATTAAGGATGCAGCTACAAATAGGCAATTTATGGTAAACAGTATATCTTCCACTATCTACTTTTTAGAACAATTTTTTTGGGTCAAAATGCAAATCATGAGGGAGGACAAGAATAAAAATAAAATTCCATCTTTCAAACTTTCAACTTACTTTGTTCATATGATTCACAAGACCATTGTTTAGAATAGAATGAAAGTTCTCCAACCGGCTGCCATGGTATGCATATAGGACATCTCTATCTTGACGAAGTTCATCAAACCTTGTCTCAGCTGTGTCGCTGTATATGACCTCAAAGAGGAAATGAGGTGCAGGTGCATTGCTAGTGTCCTCAGTCAACCTCTTAATCAGAGAGAGCTAGAGTATGAAAAGCAGAATAAAAGACATTCTGTAAGTATTGCTTTGCAATACATGTCCCCTACCTGCTGATATAAACCTTCAGAGATTGACAGCCGAAAAACCCATTAAAAATTTACAGAAGAAGCTGAAACTTGAACTTAATCTGTAATATCTCATAACAAAGCAATGTACCAAGTTTCAGCTAAATATGGTGGAGAACGAAAAAAAGTCTGGAAAACTGATATTTTTCTATTTCATAAGTCGAAATGGGACGTAACTCCATCAAAAATTTGACAGAAACGCCTGAAACTTAAACTGAAACTCAAACCAGATCTGTAACAAAGCAATGTACCAATTCTCAGTTGAATGTTTCAAAGGAATGCAAAAAACTGCAGAAAACTGATATTTTTCATATTTCCTAAGTTGAAAGGGCGAGTAAATCAATGAAAAACTTACAAAAATCTCTGAAACTCGAACTTGCTCTTTAACTCCCTATAATAAAGTGACCTACCAAGTCTTCACTGAATACCTTGAAAGAGTGCGATAAAAAGTGCGGAAAGCTGATATTTTGCATATTTCGAACTTGCTCTTTAACTCCTTAAATTCTAAAGCAATGTATCGATTTTCCATTGAATATCTTTGAGAGCGAAAAAAGTGCAGAAAACAAATATTGTTTGTATTTCGTAAGTCAAAAGGGGACATAATTTCATAAAAAATTGACGAAAACGTCTGAAACTTGAACTTGCTCTCTAACTCCTTATAACAAATCAATACAGCAATTTTTAGTAGAATATCTTGAATGGGTGCGAAAAAAGTGTGGAAACTAACTGTGACAGACAGACAGACAGACGGAGAGCAAACCTATAGTCTCCCTGGTTTTACAGGTATGGGACTAATAATCACACAGGTTAATCATCACCCGAGCCTAAATTTCTCTTGGCCTTAAAATGAACGTTCACTAGAAACCAGAGGTTTGATTTTCTTGACGTACATGTATCTTGACGTACATGTATCTTAATGTACATATAACTTGACCAACCAGCTAAATGCATATCTTAAAGTGGATTGGCAAAGTCCCTATGCTGTATCTTCAGGCGAAAATTAAAGGAGATGCATTGTGGTATAGATGCAGGTGCATTGTGGTATAGATATAGATGCATTGTGGCATAGATATAGATGCATTGTGGCATAGATATAGATGCATTGTGGCATAGATATAGATGCATTGTGGTATAGATATAGATGCTTTGTGGCATAGACATAGATGCTTTGTGGTATAGATGCAAATGTATTGTGGTATAGATGCAGATGCATTGTGGTATTGCTATAGATGCATTGTGGTATAGATATAGATGCACTGTGGTATAGATATAGATGCATTGTGGTATAGATATAGATATAGATGCAGTTTGGTATAGATATAGATGCATTGTGGTATAGATATAGATATAGATGTATTGTGGTATAGATATAGATATAGATGTATTGTGGTATAAATATACATGTAGATATAGATGCAGTGTGGTATAGATATAGATGCATAGTGGTATAGATATAGATGCATTGTGGTATAGATATAGATGCATTGTGGTATAGCCATAGATGCATTGTGGTATAGATATAGATATAGATGCATTGTGGTATAGATATAGATATAGATGCATTGTGGTATAGATATAGATATATATGCATTGTGGTATAGATACAGATATAGATGTATTGTGGTATAGATATAGATGTATTGTGGTATAGATATAGATGTATTGTGGTATAGATATAGATGCATTGTGGTATAGCCACAGATGCATTGTGGTATAGATATAGATATAGATGCATTGTGGTATAGATATAGATATAGATGCAATGTGGTATAGATATAGATATAGATGCATTGTGGTATAGATATAGATATATATGCATTGTGGTATAGATACAGATATAGATGTAGTGGTATAAATATAGATGTATTGTGGTATAGATATAGATGCACTGTGGTATAGCCATAGATGTATTGTGGTATAGATATAGATGCATTGTGGTATAGATACAGACATAGATGCACTGTCGTATAGATATAGACATAGATGCACTGTGGTATAGCCATAGATGCATTGTGGTATAGATATAGACATAGATGCATTGTGATATAGATATAGATGCAGTGTGATATAGACATAGATATAGATGCAGTGTGATATAGATATAGATATAGATGCATTGTGGTATAGATATAGATGTATTGTGGTATAGATATAGCCATAGATGCATTGTGGTATAGATATAGACATAGATGCACTGTGGTATAGCCATAGATGCATTGTGGTATAGATATAGACATAGATGCATTGTGATATAGATATCGATGCAGTGTGATATAGACATAGATATAGATGCAGTGTGATATAGATATAGATATAGATGCATTGTGGTATAGACATAGATGTATTGTGGTATAGATATAGATGCATTGTGGTATAGATATAGATGCATTGTGGTATAGCCATAGATGCATTGTGGCACAGATTTAGATGCATTGTTGTAAGGATATAGATGCATTGTGGTACAGATATAGATGCAGATGCATTGTGGTATAGATATAGAGGCATTGTGGTATAGACATAGATCCGCATTAATAAAGCTATATATAAAATATTGTCCCAATAGGGCTGATAGTTTAGCAGTTATATTACAACCTGAATTGAACTGCAAATGCAGGTGAAAATGATAGAAATTCATTGAAGTATTGATATAGATGTGGTAATAAAGCTACATATAAAATTTGCTGATCTGATAGGTTTAGCTATGGCAGAGTTAAACACAAACCGTAACCTAGCATTCCTGTATGAACTAAGCCATGTTAAACGCCTAGCGAGTGCTTAAATCTATCTGACTAACGTGTAGTGTAAAGTGTGCAGTTGTATCGAACAAATTATATATATATATAGGTCAATTTCTATTGAAAATTGACCAGATGATTTACATCAAAAGAAAATAAGTGTCAACTAAGCAGCCCTAACATTACCTACCATTTTTATTCGAGGAAAGGACACTAGCTTGTATTGGACGCAGGCTAAATTTTGGCCCAAATCCTCCCCAAAAATCTGTATACTCATAGAAAGGACGCATAGAGAAATTGAAATCCATTCTCTAAAATGGTTAAAACTCGGTCTCATATAGAACCTAACACGAAAATTGAACGCAATTTTCATATGCATGCTTACCGCCATACCACTATGTTTAATCTATGCCTCAAAAATATCATTGTGGAAGTGAAATTATTAATGGGACACCCTAAATATCGCGTATCTTCAATAAAGATTGTTTTTACATCAAAATCAATGCTACTTTTGACATAAAATGTCGCCTAGAAAATATGGAAATCATGTGATATTACTGGCTTGTATGGGAGAATTTATCCAATCAGAACAGAGAAATAATATTTCTCTTCAGAAAAAATTTATAATGGAACAGTGTTTACTCTCATATTGCACATTAATTTTGTAATGACGACCAACATTAAATGATCCAAAACGGAATCAGAATTAAAATGAGATAAAGCGCTTCTTATGTTGTCGAGCCGCTGGCTCTTTTGCGATTGGAGGCGCCGTATCTTGAAAGACTGCAAAAAAAGTGTGGAAAACTAATATATTTTGTATTTCATAAGTCGAAAGGGGGCATAACTCCATGAAAAATTTACCAAAATATCTGAAACTCGAACTTGCTCTGTAACTCCTTATACTAAAGCGATGCACCGATTGTCGCTTAAATGTCATGGAGTGCGAAAAAAAGTACGGAAAGCTAATAATATTCGTATTTCTTAAGTCGAAAAGGGACATAACTCCATAAAATATTGACGCATCCGCTTGAAACTCAAACTTGGTCTGTAACTTCTCATAACAAAGCAATATACCAATTCTCAGTTGAATACCTTGAAGGACTGCGTAAAAAGGTGCGGAAAACCAACTGCGACAGATGGACAGACGGAGTGCAAACATAGTCCCCCCGGTTGTACCAGTAGGGGACTAATAAACAACAAAAGCTCCGCAAATGGCGCATAATACACCACCATGATGACAAACTAATGAATGACAGCTATCAGAAAATATTTATTTCTTTCTCAGACACATCAGACCAGTAATCCTTATGAAGTGTCAAAGCGATCCGCTAAATGGTCAAGGAGGTATCGCCCGGAAACCAATTTTCAAGATGGCTTCCACTGACTGGCAGCCATATTGGATTTTGGATTATTGTAAATTTCGATAGGTTTCTTCACCAGACATATTCGAACGACCCTAGGAAGTGATCCGATAAATAGTAACAGAGATATCATCCAGAAACCAACTTTCAAGATGGTAGCCCGTGGCTGGCGGCCATCTTGGATTTCGGATCAGTGTTGATTTCGATAAATTTCTTCCTCAGACCTAGTCCAACCACTCTATGAAGTTTCATAGCGATCCGATAAATGATAACGGAGTTATCATCTGGAAACCAATTTTCAAGATGGCCAACGGTGGCTGGCAGCCATTTTGGATTTCGGATCATTGTCGATTTCGATAACTTTCCTTCTCAGACCTAGCCCAACCACTCTATAAAGTTTGAAAGTGATCCGATAAACGGCAACAGAGTTATCATTCGGAAACCAATTTTCAAGATGGCCGCCTGTGGCTGGCGGCCATCTTGGATTTCGGATCACCATCGATTTGGATAGCTTTCTTCCCCAGACCGAGTCTAACAACTCCATGAAGTTTCAAAGCGATCCGATAAACGGTAACAGAGTTATCATCCGGAAACCAATTTTCAAGATGGACGGCGGTGGCTGGCGGCCATCTTGGATTTCGGATCATCGTCAATTTCGATAGGTTTCTTCCCAAGACCTAGTTCAACCACCCTATGAAGTTTCAATGAAGTTTCAATGCGATCCGACAAACGGTAACGGAGTTATCATCCGGAAATCACTCTGCCGCCCGCACGCCCGCCCGGATGGATGGCGCCATTACATAATACCCCGCCAAATTTTTCAATCGATATAGTTGAGATATAAACTAGTCCTAAGCATCGTATAGAATACATCTGTGAAGTTGTTGTTTTTTAATCGGATGACCCCCTCACGAAGCTGAGTTTTGAAAGAAGTGGGTGCAAAACTGCAAATGTCATTTTAAAAAACCGTAACCATAGGATTATCATTAAGCTGGACACAAAAATTAGTCAAAGTTAAAACTTGAAAAAAATGAAGAAAAACTTCAAAAATCAATATGGTTTTGATGTAAACTACTCCTAAGCATCGTATAGAACACATCTGTGAAGTTGAAATCAGATGAACCCTTAGGGGTGCAAATGTCATTTTAAACATCCTTAACCAGAGCAGACGCTAACGCCGACGCCAACATTTTTCCACCCTCTCCCTAAATCTCTTTTTTCAACTTCGTGAAAATGCAAGATAAAAATTGATCATGCATCATAATTCTGTATTCAAGTTCTGAAGCACACCACTCTAGGGTCCTTCCCACTGAGTTTGCTTGAAATCGGCCAAGTCTGGTTGAGATTGCCCAAGCTGTTAATAAGTAGCATTTTAAATGATTTGACGCAATTTTTAGGAAAATTCAAAACGGCAAATTTGAAATCAGAATACCCAAAAACATATATATATAAAACCAATTTCCGCCAGAAAATCCATCAAATAAAAAAGTCCAATATGGCCGCCAAACAGGCTACATTTTGATTGGCCCAGAGCAGATATGTTTTTTGATGGATCAACTTTCCTTGAACAAAATTTAATGGGCCTTAGTCTCTAATCATATCTGCCAAATTTCTGCCCAATCCGCCTATTAGTTCGCGAAAACTAGGTCATCCAAGATGGAGGCCAAATTATTTAGCCAATCAAGGTCCCCTGAACAAACTTGGTTCAGCTCTTCCCTCAGATCATATTTTATGAGTTTTGAATCGATGCCCCAAACGGTTTCGGTGAAGAAGATTTTAAAAGATATTTCTAAAATCTGTCCAAAATCCAAAATTTGGCCAATCGGGTTCGTTTGAATAAACTTGAATCGCTTTCCCCTAAGGATTGTTCCTGCAAAATATAATTGAAATCAGCCCAGTGGTTCTCGAGAATACATTAACAAATTTCCATTGCTTTACTATGGGAGCTTTTGGCGGGAAAATGATCCCAGATGGCCGCTAAACCGTTTATCCGACAGTTTCGAAAGTGGTAAATCAAATTTAAAAAACCAATATGGCCGCCAAACACACTACATTTTGATTGGCCCACTGCGGCTTTTTTTGACTCATCAACTTCCCTTGAACAAACTTTAACGGCCCTTTGTCCCTAACCATATTCCCCCAATTTTGGCCTGATCCATACACCGGTTCTATAGAAGTCGTTTTCGCGAAAATTAGGTCATCGAAGATGGCCACCAAACTATGTAGCCAATCAAGTTCCCTTGAACAAACTTGGTTCAGCTCTTGCCCTAGATGATATTTCCTGAAGTTTGAATCGATCCCCTAAACGGTTTCGAAGAAGATTTTTAAAGACATTTATGAAAATCGGCCAAAATCTAAGATGGCTGATCGGCTTCCTTTGAACAAACTTGGATCTCTATGCCCTAAGGATGCGTCCTGCCAAATATAATTGAATCAGCCCAGTGGGTCTTGAGAAGCTGTTTAAAGAAAAAGTTGATGGACAGACGCCGTACGGTCGCCACGGCATAAGTTTACTCCATGACTTTCTAGGATTTCTATGCCCATTATGAACATTGAGTATTGCTAGAGATGCTGTATTAAGGCTATAGATGAAGTTTAATCACAAAAGGCCTGATAGTTTAACCATAACAGAGCTAAACACAAACCATAACCAAGATTGGAAGGTGCCATATGATGCCGTGCCTATTCCATAAGCTCTTTTTGCTTGGTAAAGGGGAGCATATAAAGCACTGAGGATTTGTGAAAGTTAGCCGATATTTGTCACGTATCGTACTTCACTCAAAATAAAGGATTATAATCTTCTGCATTTCTAATATACACACTAGCACAGGTTAATTTCAATGCAAACATTTCCAGACCTCAAATACCTGTGATTTGCTAAGTGACTTCAAACTGAAGTTGTCCGACTTCAGTGCCCAGGCCAGTAGTTCTTCTAGAGCATGCGGGTCTTGTGATCTTTGCTGCATTTCAGCAACAGAGGTAGGTAGATCTGAGAGAGAAGACAATGTCTCCAGCTGAAAAACAGAGGTAGGTAGATCTGAGAGAGAAGAAAGCAGAGGCAGGTAGATCTGAGAGAGAAGAAAATAGAGGTAGGTAGATCTGAGAGAGAAGGTGTGTCCAGCTGAAAAAACATGACAGATCTGAAAAGGAAACGTATGAGTCGGGATATACCCACACACACGCACACTCCTGGCTAAAGTGTCTGCCTGCTGAATGTACACAGACTACATTTTCCATGGGCTTTAACTCTGGATATGCTGAAAATTCTGAAAACAATTTGACTGAATGTTGTCCGTGGCCAAGCTATCAAATTGTTTACAAAATATTCAGCTGGTCCAGAATTATTGCCCATTGCCTGATGGCTAGTAGCAGTCAGACAGTTAATGATACCATTCTAAAGCTAAAAAATAACCGCAAATGTTTCCAAAGGACCAAAATAAAATAAAACGTACTATTGAATATATCATTTCAGTTATGATGGAGAGCAGATGCAATGATGGTATAGTTATTAAGACCGGATAGTTCCTTGATGACTTAAATGACTAAATGTCCATTGAAAAACTTCTACATTTACCTAATTCTTGTCCAAGCCCCATAAAAATAAGGGGAAAGATTAAAAAATCATTTCAGTTATGATGTAGTCTGGATGCGATGATGGCATAGATCAATGCTCTAATGTTTATTAAGATCCGTTAACTCCCTGATGAATTAAATGTCCATTGAAAAACTGTAAGTACCTAATTCTTGTCACACTGGTGTCATTTGTAACATGGAGGTACCTAATTCTTGTCACGCTGGATGTCATTTGGATGGCTATGTCGAGATCCTCCGCTTCACTATGGGCTTGACAAACATGTACTGTTGAATGCAATGCACGTGTATTTTGACAAACATGTACTGTTGAATGCAATGCACATGTATTTTTTACTTACTCTGAGTGGAAGCAATTGCTACATTTATAAGGCGGCAGCATTGATGACTTCCAAATTCCAATCAAATTCAGTCCAAAATATTCAAGAGAACATTTCTTACCAGGTCTCACAAAATAGCTAGCCCGACGTCCCGGGACAACTACAATTTCATGTTGGACAACCATAACTTGTGTAACATCCACCCGACGGGCAAGTACACAATTTTGGAAGTATCAAAACCACCGGTAACGTATTTGCAAAATTTCCAAAATAAAATATTCCAGGATGTAAGTACTGAGCAACTGTTTTTATCGCAAAATTTATGACATGTATTTTGGGGGTGGGGGTCGGGGGCGAATGTCCTGGATGAGTTTAGGCTGTCACGCTCTGGTTGCTTAACTAGCACATAGCACCAAAAGGTCAAGTAGGTGCTTTCGTCAAAACATGCCAATAGGATAGCAGCCTTGAGTACCTCTCAACCTATAAAATAGCGATCGGCGTCACCAGTAATTGACTTCCTTACAATCATTTGTCCCTAGTGAGGTATGAACAATTGCTAATTCTCTCCAGGATTTGCTAAATCTGACATTGAAAAAAATATCTATATACTCTAAGCACCGCAGATATTTCAAAACTCTTGTTGCGAATAAATTTTGACACAGCCATTTGTAATAGAAATAGTCTCAAAATGCTATTATTACATTACATAGTATTTATTAATATATGATAATGCTGGTGTTGTTATTTTACATTCATAAATTGAAGGGCAAGCTAAAACACTGCTCAGGCAACCAAGTTCATGCAAAGAGCTGCCAGAAGAGCAACCCAATTTTTCAGAATTCTGCGTGGCCTGCTGAGAGCGTATAAATGTCTGATTCAGCCCATGTAAATGCTTGTTTCCATTGCAAGCTTTATCGCACCAGGTGGTACTGACAGGTGTAGCGTCATCACATTGTTAGCCAGGTGGTACTGACAGGTGTAATATCATCACATGGTTAGTCAGGTGAGATTTTCACAGCCAGTTTATTGAAAATTTCGGTACAGGTTCCACTCACGCATGAGAAAAAATATGTCGTTATCACGTACATGAAAATGAAATCATAGATTTCATCTTATTTCTACTTTAACATGTGCGATATCGCTTACATGGAAAGTTAAAGCCCCCCCCACCCTCCCCCCACCTTGATGGTGAAGCACCAGCCCCTCCGACATTAGTGGCTCTACTCACAATGTAAAGCCCCAGCCCCCTCTGACATCAGTGGCTCTACTCACAAGGTGAAACCCATTGGCCCCTCTGACATCAGTACCTCCAAAATTTAAATACCATGAGAAACACTGCATGGAATATCTTAAGATACATATTAACAAGAGGCCCAAGAGCCTGTGGTGCTCACCTGGACCATTGGCATTTAAACCATTTGCATATAGACATGATGGATGATTTTCGGAAAATCCAAGATGGGCACCAAAAAATTGACCAATCAAGACTCTCGTTTAATGCCTACCGTCATAGGATCGTTCCACCCAAGTTTTGTTGAAATTGGGTTATTGATTGAAGGAGTACCAAATTCAAATGGTTCTGGAAAACTTTCAGAAAATCAGCGATTGCTGCCAAAACATTGACCTATCAAAATTTTGAAAAGAATTTCTAGAGGCTACGACAATAGGATCCTTCCAGCCAAAATTGGCTGAAATTGCCCAAGTGATTAATAAGTAGAATCTTATATGAATTCCCATTTATCGGAAAACCCAAGATGGCCACCATCAAAATCAAGCCGTCAAAATTATGTATACACAAGTTCTGAAGCATACGGGCCTAGGGTTCTTCCAGCTGAGTTTGGTTGAAGTCGGCCAAGCGGTTAACGGGGAGTAGCCTTTTAACTGATTTCCAAAAATATTCAGAAAATCCAAAATGACCATGGGAAAAATGGACCTATCAAAATTCTATATGCAACTTCTAAAGCCTACCGCCTTAGGCTCGTTCCGCCAGTCTGGTTGAAATCGCCGAAGTAGTTAATGAGTAAACGATTTTCAGCCATTTTTCGGAAAATTCAAGATGGCCACGGAATAAATTGAAAATTTTCTATACAAGCTCTGAAGCATAGCACTTTAGGGTCCTTCCAGCTGAGTACTGATTTCTCAAAATTTTCAGAAAATCCAAGATGACCGCTGGAAAAATTGCCCAATCAAAATTCTGTATACAAGTTTTGAAACCTACCAGCCAAGTCTGGTTGAAATTGCTCAAGCAGTTAATGAGGAGTAGAGTTTTAAACGATTTCCAGCAATTTTAAAGAAAATTCAAGACAGCCGCGAAAAAAATGGACAAATCAAAATTCTGTATACAAGTTCTGAAGTCCACCCCCATAGGGTCCTTCCAGCCAAATTAGTTTGAAATCCAAGCGGTTAATGAGTAGCATTCTTAAGCAAAAGTT
The DNA here is from genome assembly GCA_034401795.1 of Chaetoderma sp. LZ-2023a. Taxonomy (NCBI): domain Eukaryota; kingdom Metazoa; phylum Mollusca; class Caudofoveata; order Chaetodermatida; family Chaetodermatidae; genus Chaetoderma; species Chaetoderma sp. LZ-2023a. The sequence goes on along the minus strand of CM067360.1, from coordinate 138,123,065 downwards.
GATGGATGCCGGACGGACAGACAGACAGACAGACAGACAGTCGCCATGCCATAAGCTCACTTGGCCATTCTGGCCAGGTAAGCTAATAAATATGAGTGTAATTAGTTTTTCTAGGTACTGATTTCAGGGAGCGATATACCCATTCACCAATTAGCCAACTACTAGTAAAATTGAAATCTAGCTAATAGAAAGCAGGGTTGGCTAAATATTTGGCTAATGAGAAAAATTTTATATAAAATTTTTATTTTATATAAATTTCTAATATAATTACCAGAAAATTTACATGCATGGAACATGTAAATAGTACTTATAGCTTTATAGCTCTGACATCATATTTTCATTTAAACAAGACGTTGAATATTTAGAAATTAATTTGCCTGGAACCTGTTGCTGCTTGAGGCGGCAACAGCTATCAGTCAAATTAGTTTCAAAACATTCAATATATAATCTAGTGTCTGCGTTCATTGGACATACTTACATTAGATGCTGATGATGAATTTGTAGACATCGGATAACATTGGCTAAAATATTTACGATTTGGCTAAGAAAAAATATATTGGATATTCTACTGATTAATGATTTCCAAGCGTTTGGTCAGTCCCTGGATTTAACTGGATATACCGTGCTAAATAACAATCATAAATAAACACAACCATATAAGGTACATAAAGAATTGCCAATTCTATATGTACATAAAGATGCTTTGGCGTACATAACAAAATCATAAATACTCCAGATAGCCAGCACCCCCCCCCCCCCCCCTCTCCACCCATTCCAAGCTTGAAAGGATGAATGGGAGACAAGAGCAATACTGCACCACCTCTTCCTACATTGGCCGCCACTGCAGCAGCATCAATGACCCACATTGGGTCCCGAGCCGCCGCCAAAGGCCCAGCTTCGATGGGCCAGCAACCAAGGCTCTATTGGGTCAGGTCAAAGGTCAGGATAGCCAAACTATAAAACTCACTGCAGATGGTCATGGTATGGGTTATACTGGGGCTCATCTCGAAAATGTGCCCATTTGGAGTCTAATATCATATAATATCATGGCTGTCTGTGAGGCAGACATCACAGGTATGACCAGTATCATAACTAGAACCAGCATCATGGACCTATATATGGAGGGTTAAATTAAACAGAGTGCACCTATCGAGGTAAATCTGCATCGGATCAAGCACTGTACCGGCCTCGATGCAGATCTTCATCCCATCAACGGTGGGTGCTAACTGCTTTATTTTACCATCAGCTAGAATACGTAGTTCATTCACAATATGGGCTGTCTGCGTGAGTCCAACATGCTCGAGTAACTTCACTGAGGCACACCGTCTATCCGCAGGATGCCCTCTTGAATATTAATACCTTCATCTGGCCCATCAAAAGGGCGATGCCGCAGGAGCCTTCCACCTGTGACCTCAACCCTACCACACCTCCCAAGTAGGGCTGGGCCATCCTGCTCTATACATTAGGAAAGATGAACGACAGCTATAAAGCTTTCAGACCTTGTCATCCTTTCTCACAACAGCAGAGAGCGGCATGACCTCGAGATCAATGAGTGCTCAGGGCCTATATAAGGGGATCCAAGGCTGACATTTACCACCAGGCTACCACGATACCATACCTCACTTTTCTCAAAGGCTATCTGTAGTTTCCTCACCAGTGTTAACAGCACACCATCATCTGACATCAGTGGGGCACGTCCCACAGTGGGTCATACATTGTGAAAGCTGAGGTCAGCATTCAAGGTGTCAGTATCTACCCCCTTGTCCTCTGACTGCTCTATCAGTGCCTCGAGGATAACTTTCGTCTTTGGCAAGGCATTGCGGAACACAATCTTGCTACCATCCTTGTCTTGACCCAGATTCTCCTCTCAGACATCTTTCAGATCAGTTAGTAGCTCAATTCCATCACGCGGATCGGATGAAGAGAGAACATCTTAGAGTCTTCTCCCATACTGTAATCCGAATGACTTGCTATCGCTTTCTTTAACCTTAGCAGCATCAACATCATGCACATCCACCAGGTCAGCAACACCAGTTGAGTGAGCAAATATGACGATCGTACAACTGCTACTTCAGGCTGGAGAGAACGTGATCAGGCCATTTCGAGTAGGCAGATGGGTAGTACAGTACCGTATAGAATGGATCCTCTTCAAGATGGCCCATCGTTCCACCACCTACATACATGCCAATGTCTTACACACCTCCAGACAGCTCATATCACAGCTCAGTGGCAGAAGTTGGGCTAAACATAATAGAATACAGCCAGGAATGAACAGCAACTTGTGGAAAGCAATCAGCCTCAATCTGTTCATGCCCACAAACCACCAGTTTGACAGCTCCACCATTACCATGTATGCCAGCACAGATGATAAGTCAGATGCTCATTTGGAGTTTACGCTGCTGCTACTTATGGACAAATCAATATCTATTAGAGACAAGCAACTACAAGTCCACAATGATATATGATCGTTGTTCAACATGATATCATGTACCAGACATAAGATCTGACCCTGCCGAGATGTTGACAATGACGATATAGGAGTGCCACCTGCGACGATAATGGCGCTAAATGACAAGAGAACCCTACAGTCACAGTTCTGCCGACAAAAGGTAAGTGACTACCGCAGAAGTGGTGGTATCAGAAGAATGCCAGCATGACAAGGAGACAACAAGACTATAAAATGGCCCAAGAATGGGAGAGGCTGCTGGAGGAGACCACAGGAGAGCTATACTTACCTGTCTGATGAGTCTGAGCAGTACCTCGCAGATGATGAGCCAGTATAGGTTGTACGGTGGGAAAAGAACATGATGAATGAGATGAGAATATATGTAAGAAAGCCAAACAAGGTCAGAAGTACTATTGGGAGAACAAGGTAAAGTTCCAGATGTCACGACTCTGAAAGCTACTGACACAGGAGAAAGTGCTGGAAGACTGGTGGCGAAGTGTGTCGTTGGACCAAAAATCTGAAATGGGTCATCAGCATCTTCACAATAAATCCCACGATGTCTCATCAGCAGATCCTACAGGTGATGAACCTGGTTTAAGTCTTGATACATACCATGGCTGCTATATCAGTGACGAAAGCAAGATGAACTATATCCCACCCTGCCAACTGATGATGGTGGCGACTACAGCAGACTGACACTATCAGGAAGAATCTGTGCCTCAAGGTTACAAACTACAGCAGATCGCACAGACGGTATAAAACGGCCTACAACGGTCTCGCATGCCCAACCACTGTTGCCGGTGTGAGTGGAGCCAGTGCGGGTGGGGTGACCGTCGCCACAGGGGTGGGTGCAGTAGTCGGTATACCACTAGACAGCATGACCCTCGCTGCCACTGTGGAAGCCATTGCCCTGGTGGTTGGACAGCGCCAGATCAGCAGAAAGCTTGAGAAATATGCTCAGTATGTAACACTAGCATAGAGTACACTACAGGCTATTGACGAGTCAGTCAGTAAAGCTCTGGAGGATGGACAGGACAGTGATGAAGAGTACCACCATGTTCTAAAGCTCCAAACCATGTATCTTACTGAAAAATATAATGAGCCTACAATTTCACAAAGGCTCCAGTAGACGTGTTTAAAAACCCCCAACAGACCCCCCTTTAGTGGGTTGGTCTGTAGTTTTATTAACCACTATAAAAACATACTTACCGTTCAATCACTACTTGCTAAATCAAATATCTGCATTTAGCTATCAGAATAAAGTTTTTATTCTTGCCTATACACTCCCTAATGCCTATACCATCACCATGTAGACCCTCCACCAGGCTTCTGGTAGAGGGACCCCCTGCATTAGCCTTACAATAGACTGGCACCAGTCTGTACTCACTCCTTGGTGACGCTTGTCACTAAGCACGCTCGCGCATGCGCAGTAGGTCCCACTTGTGAAAACTGAATCACTTTTCTAAATTTAAGTGCTGTACATCCAGCCTAGATTCTCAAATCAATACCCAGCGGGGTGGCTGAGGGCGGGTCGTAGTGATTGAACGGTAAGTATGTTTTTATAGTGGTTAATAAAACTACAGACCAACCCACTAAAGGGGGGTCTGTTGGGGGTTGTTATTACACCACAAAAACATCCATTACCGTTCAATCACTACTTGCTAAACCCGTAGATTTGGTCAGTGCCCCACTACGAAACTTTGGTGGGAGGTGATTTGAGAATCCATAAGCAAGGATAAAAATCAAACCAAACATAACCAAATGTTAATAACATAACATAATGGTGCATCCTAATCAATCACACAGTGATTAACAACCAAATAAAACTTTAAACATAAAGATTTAAACCAACAACCAAGGAACAACTCTCACCATTCTCCGCAGACGCACAGTCCTAACGAAAATGGTGGGATGTGCTTGGTAAATGGTCTTCAGCCTTCTTGGTTAAAATAGTAATGTTCCTAAAGAAAGATGCCGCTGCGCTCTGGTCTTTCAAATAAAAAGAGGTAAAAGTAGACTCAGATTTCCATCCTGCAACTTGCATAACTTCGTCTACAGAAGAGCCAGCAAACAAAGCAAAAGAGGTAGCCATCCCTCTAACATCATGAGCCTTAATGTGAGAGAGATTGACTTGCTCAGGAGAAGCAATCTCGTAGCATAGTTGAATGGTGTCACAAATCCATCTAGCGATGGATGCTTTAGAGACCGGTCTGGCTACCCCTTCCACGTAGGGAACCCATAAGTGAGACGGATCGGATCTTTTAAAATCGGTACGACGCTTATAAGCCTTAAGAGCTCTGACTGGACACCAAAATCTGTCAGACGGAGAAAACGAAGATAAAGAATTTAAAATAATCGGCTTAGCTGGATAACGGTTTGATTGCGTTTTAGACAAAAAATCCCTTCTAGGATATAATACCAAACCGTCCCCAGCTTCAATAAATCTATCCTTTTCAGCGGAAAATGCATGGATCTCAGATCGTCTTCTAGCAGAAGCAGCCGCTACTAGAAAAACCGCCTTAAAAGTTAAAAGCTTTAAGCTAATCGAGGCGATAGGTTCAAAATGATGCCCTGCCAAAACCTGAAGAATCAGCGCCAAGTTCCAGGAAGGTAACGGTTTAGCAATAGGAGGCCGAATATTACCTAAACCTCTGATGAACCCATTCAGCACCTTAGTATCCTTAACATCCGCATTTAACAAACAAGGAAGAGAAGATGCTAAGGAAAATCTATATCCTCTAACCGTGTTAGCAGTCAGATGAAGAGAATCGAACAGATAAGATAAAAAATCTAACACTTGGGATATAGAAACAGAATCGGGCACGAGATCATGATTTGAGCACCATTCTCCGAATATCTTAAGTTGACCCTTGTAAACTCTTCAGGTCGACTCCCTCCTGGCCGAATTAATAATTTCCTGAGACCTTGCAGAAAATGTATTCTCAGTGACCGAGCACTCGATATTCTCCAAACACACAGACTGAAGATTCCTGGGTTTGGATGAAGGCACGTTCCCCTTACTTGGGATAACAGATCTGGGGACACTGGCAGCAGACATGGGAAGTCTACTAGAAGATCGAGAAGGTCTACGAACCAGATCCTTTTTGGCCAAAATGGAGCTATCAACAAAATCTCGCATACTTGATCCTTGACTTTCTTCAGAACCAGGGGAAGCAGGATAGTCGGAGGGAACGCATACGCGAAGATTCCTGTCCAGGACTGAGACAGGGCGTCCACCGCCAACGCCTGATCGTCCGGAAAAGGAGACATGAAAGAGGAGATCTGGGCATTCAGAGAGGTCGCGAACAGGTCTACATGGGGACGATCCAGGAGGTTGAAGATCGCTTTGACAACCGACCTCTTTAACTGCCACTCTGTGTTGGCGAATTTGGAAGGGCGAGACAACTGATCCGCCAGAAAATTCAGACATCCTGGTACATGGGAGGACACCAGGAAAATCTGCTTCATACGACACCACATGAGGAGATTCCACACCTCCAAACAAAGGCGAGACGACTTCGTGCCTCCCTGCTTGTTGATATACGAGACTACTGTCGAATTGTCTGATCGAATCGAGATCTTGAGGCCCTGCACTTGATCCGACCAGGCAAGGAGAGTCTTCTTGACAGCCCACAATTCCAGAATGTTGATGTGGGCTGACGACTCCTCTCGGGACCACAGGCCTGAGACCGAAAGGGAACCCCAGACCGCTCCCCATCCCTCCTGGGAAGCATCTGTAAATATGACCGCCTGAGGAGAAGACTTGACCAGAGGAACACCCATCATCAGCAGAGAGCGATCCTTCCAAAAATCTAGGTGGGGCCTCAAATGATCTCTGACCGGGATCTGATGGTACACTGAATGGGTCGACTGTTTCCACAGGGACATTAGATACATTTGGAAAGGTCTCCTCATCAGCGCCGCCCACGGAATGATGTTCTCGACGCTGACCATCAAGCCTATCACCCGGAGAAAGAATATTGCTCTGACCACGGCAGAGGAAGCCAGAATTTCCATGGCTACTAGGATTGCTTCTACTCTTACCTCTGAAGGGAAGACTAAGCCTTGACCAAGGTCGAAAGCCACACCTAGGTGGGTGAAAACCTGAGATGGGACCAAAGATGATTTTTCTAGATTTAAAACCCATCCTAGACTGGAAGCCAGACTGCAGACCTCTGGAATGATGCTTGCCAGAATTGAGGCAGATTCTGCTTTTAGCAACCAATCGTCTATGTAAACGTGAAGGGGAATAGAACGACTGTGCAGAAAACCTGCCACTGCTGACACTAGGCGGGTGAAGAAGAAAGGGGCCGTGGTCAAGCCGAACGGCATGACTCTGAATTGCCATACCCTCCCCTTGAACGCGAATCTCATGAATTTTCTGAATGGAGGGTGGATGAGAATGTGAAAGTAGGCGTCCTTGAGATCTATGGACGCTGTCCACATGCCTGGACTCAGACTGGCGATAATCTGAGATACCGTCTCCATCTTGAATTTTGGGGTGGATATATGCAGATTTAATCTCTTCAGATTGATGATTGGACGCCATCCACCTGATTTCTTGGGGACTAGAAATAGAGTTGAGTAGAATCCCGGGTCTACTCTCCAACATGGAACCTCTTCTATAGACTTCTTCAACCACATTGACTCCAATTCGTCTTCCAAGGCTACCAACTTCTCCAGATTGGATGGAACTGGAGTCCATTTGGGCTGGTAAGACAGAGGAGGAGGCAGTTCTATCCAAGACGGTGCATAACCCCAGCGGATTTGATCTAACAGCCAGGAGTACTGAGCAAGGGCTTGCCACGTCTCCCAGAACAGAGACAAGCGCCCTCCTACTGGCACGCTGGGAAGAAGGGATTGCACCGATAGATCCAAAGGTGGTAGAAGAGGAGGAAGGACTGGTAAATGAGATTGGGAAAGGCCTGCCCGGGCTGAGGCCACCCCTTCAAACCCGTCTAGGTTGAAAACCTCTAGAGGAGCGTCCTCTAGAACTAGACCTGTAACCTCGAGAGAAAAATTGACCCCTTCTCACCTGAGGAGGGGCTTGACGAACCTGGGCTCTAGGTCTATGAGATGAAATGGATTTAAAACGATCCTCTTCCGCAGATCTGGAATGGGAAGGAGAGGACCGATTAGAGGTCGTAAACACCCTTGACGGATAAGCCCCATATTCATCCGGCCTAAGACTCTTCCTCCTGGGAGAGGAGGAGGGACTCTTCACCGCAGAAGAGTCCCTTTTAACTGACGGCCTCAAAATCGAAATCTGATCCCGCAGATCCTTATCTGATCTGAGACGATCAGACTCCGCCCTAAGGATCGATGTAGAATTCTGACCGAAAATATCTGATCCGAAAGGCGGAGCAGATATCAGGTTACTCCTGAGGGAATCCGAAATATTCACCTCAGCAAGCTTCCTTGACCTTCTCTTAGAGGTGATGAAACCTAGTGAACGGCAAACTGAATTCAACGAACCTCTTGACAGGTCAACTAACGAACGAAATATCTCCGGGGGAACCTGACCCCCTTTCTCGTGAGTTTTGAGCATAGCCTCTGAAAGAAGGGCCAAAAAGTTTGCTGATTTCAACTGAGCCCGACAGATAGACTCCCATCTAAAAAGGTCTGATGAAGATTCTACCTTAGCCGCTTCCTTCAGATGCGATGAAAGAACATCCCATGTCGGACCATTAAGAGATTGAGTAGAAGCCAATCTAATGTAATCCTCTTTCGGAACCTGAACTGGAGCATCTACCTTGGGAGTAAGAGAAAAATCTTTCAGTTGGACATCGTTAATGTAAAAATCTAACATGTCTACTACCAAGTTATCTACCGGAAGAACAGAAGGAACATTAGCTGAAGAGACTGAAGATGACAGCGCAGAACCAAACGACGGAGGATCAAGCGAAAATTCATCCTGAAGAGGAAGAGATAGAGACGAAGCTATCCGTTGATGAGCCCTAGACCAGTCATCTGGCGAGGCCCTCTCGTGATAGAACCTCTTCAGATCCCTGGCCCTGACTGATCTTTGAGTAGCCTTGACAGAAAGGTGAGACGGAGAAGAAGAAGAAGAAGAAGCAGGAGGACAGATGTCTGAATCTAGCGAAACAGAAGCATCAACGATCCTCAGAGAGGAAGGAGAAGCTAAAGCTCTAGAAGGAGCGTCCGAGAGAGTGTCCAACGTCAATGGAGACTGATAAGAACTAGCAACACGGCCTCAGGCTGACTAGAACTGAAAAAATAAGGATCCAACTCACTAGCTGAAAATCTGGACAAAATTGAAAATCTAGCTGAAATAACAGATCGGTGAAGAGAGGAATCGCGGCTTACTGAAAACAAGGAAAAATCTAAACCCGAATCAACTATCTGGAACTCTAATTCTGGAGACAGAACGACCGAAACAATAGGATCCGAATGATCAAACTCCGGAGATGAAGAATAAGAAGGCAAAGTAGGAACAGACGGATCAGAAGAAGAAGGTATGTGAGACGCCGCAGAATAATTCTGCTGAAGGGAAGCCGGAATATGAAGAAAACCTGGAGGCGGAGATATAGATGATGGATGAAAAAGAGAAGACGAATTAGAAACATGAGAAGACGAAAAATCCCTAGCAGACAAGCCAGATACAGACGAAGAGGACGGATGACTACTACTCTTCTGAGAACCTGCTTGAGAGAACAAGGAAGGAGATGAAGAACGAGAGAGAGATACTACCTCACGAAAGGAATGATGACCAAAATCTGACGCCGAAACAGACTGAGCACTAGAAGAACGATCAGAATAATGTCTATCAAAAACGGGAGGACCGGCGCGAAAATAACTAGAATCGGAATTAACAGACCTATTACTGGACTGGGAATCTGAGTTATTCGGAAGCTCATAACTTGATGCGTAAACAGAAGTTCTAGTCGGGACTGAAACACCGAGACCGGAAATAGAACGCTTCATATCTCCTAATCCGGAAGTAGAAAAACTGTCACCAGAAGCGGAAATAGAAAACCCCGAAACGGAACCGGAAGTCGCTTGCAAGGACGGGTCAAAACGACCCGGACATGCATAAGTTGAACCGGAAGTGTCTACACCACCGCCGGAACCGGAACTAACCAAAACTGGGCCAGAAAAGGAGGATGTATGCAACAACGGATCCAACTGACTCGGATAAGCATAATTCCCACCGGAAGTAGTCACACTACTACCGGAAGAAGAGCCTGACAATCCGGACACTGAACGGTGCATAGACGGGTCCAACAGACCCGGATGCACATTCTTCCTACCGGAAGTAGCAGCACTACTACCGGAAGCGGAAGTCGACGAACCGGAAACGGAAGACGACATATGATGCACCGCCGGGTCCAACAGACCCGGAACTACATTGTTCCTCCCGGAACCGGAAACTCTATAGCCGGATACCGATGAACCGGAAACGGATGTTGACGCATAAGCCATATTCTCATGAGTCACAGGATGTTCAGCCAAGCCAGAAACAATCACGGTGCTCATTTCCGGATGCCCGGTAAAACCAGAAGACATTCCGGACAGCAAACCCGCTTGCCCGGACAAGCCAGGAGCATAGACGGGTGCTTCCTTAGAGGCGATCGGCGATCTTACCACCTTCCTTGCAATTGGAATCACTGTGAACCGGACCTTAGCTTGAGGTGACACATCAGAAGCTTCCGCCCCCAATACCACCGCTTGAGACTTAAGCTGGTCCTCAAGTCTAACATGGTCTTTGACCTGGCTCCTACCGGAGGATGCCGTACCAGGTTTCTTTCTTGTCTCGCCGGACTTTCCTTTGGGAGACTTGATTTGTTGTCTTGATGTTAAGGAAACCGGCTTTCCCCACTTACGAGATCGCGACTGAGGGCTAAATTCGGAGTCTGATGACTCCTCTTTAGCGGCCTTAATAGCAGATGTAATACGCTCGTCTAAAGATTTCGTCAATACATTTGCAAAGGATTCAAATCTGGCGAATAATGCCATAACCGGATCTGTGATAGAGGAGCTGCCCCCCTCCTTTGTTGAAACCAACGTATTAATAGAGGTGGAAGCAGATGTTACTGCTTTAGGACCTTCAACAACGGAGGGAGAGCGACCTGAGGGCAATGCAGGCTTAACCACGAAATCCTTAAAAAACGCTTTAGATACGACCAATGGCCAACCCTTGCACACTCCACACATTTTTAAAGGGGTGCAGGTGGTACACCTCAGGCAAACATGCCCCGTATAATCCTTAGCGTGAACCCGATCACACTTATTCGACGCACACTTTATTTTCTCAGAAGATACTGACACTTCCTATAAAAAATAAGATATGATGCGAAATAAAGCAACTAGCTTTAAGCAAACCTGAGATATCACAGACGCTACGCCTTGGCCTATTTAAATAAAGTGTTTGAGGAAAGAATCAGTAAAGATTCTGATATATGTTTGAGAGCACTAGGACCTACGTTACTAGGAGTGGTACTGGCTATTATTATTATTACATGGTTACTCTTGATGGTATATAATAGGCATGGTTACTCCAACCTCGAAAACGGGAGTAGTGACACGAAAACTGGTAACTCCAAACGTTAGAGTTACAAACACCTCTAAAACACCATGATATATAAGTTAAACATAACTTAGGAAGAATAGACTTCATGGTAGGCATTCCCGAGTCAACTCGTGATAACTGGAAAGTTTCTAGTTAGCAAGCTAAAACTTTTATATCGATTTGATAGCTGACAGTACTGTATAGCTAGCAGAATATTTGAAAAGTGATTCAGTTTTCACAAGTGGGACCTACTGCGCATGCGCGAGCGTGCTTAGTGACAAGCGTCACCAAGGAGTGAGTACAGACTGGTGCCAGTCTATTGTAAGGCTAATGCAGGGGGTCCCTCTACCAGAAGCCTGGTGGAGGGTCTACATGGTGATGGTATAGGCATTAGGGAGTGTATAGGCAAGAATAAAAACTTTATTCTGATAGCTAAATGCAGATATTTGATTTAGCAAGTAGTGATTGAACGGTAATGGATGTTTTTGTGGTGTAATAACAACAAGATGCTGTGACAAGACCGCATCGTAGGACTATATGGGGCCAAGTAGTCTGCTGCATACCCAGCATGCAGAGGGTTTAAGGTGACTAGCATAAATAGCTTTCCCAATGAACCTCACAGCAATCGAGCAGAGCCAAAACAACACAACCTCACACCACCACCCCCTGGGTACTCCTTTGAACAGCCAGCAATGTGGTCTATTGGATGACATAGCAGACCTAACACCGATCTCTATCATAGTCGATACGGGTGTCAGAACGATGGAAGAGCAATGATGATAGCCCTAGAAGTGATCTCAGGCGTAGCTATTGTTGTGCTCGTCACCAGCCTTAGTAGATCAGCTTGAAAGTCATTGTCCTCTCGCTCTATATATAATACCTGAATATATGTGTGTAAGGTGTACGCCATAACAATAGGCAATGCCTTCGGTGGACAACCTGTTATGATTCATGAATAATGTTTATCTGGAATTGTTGAATAAATAATCTTGATTCTTGTGCTGCTCATTGGACACAAGTAAACAAGATGCTTTCTTGAACATATAAATTGCTCCGACTCTCCCTGCCCCGTCAGTCTGTCCAAATATCTGTCACAGGGATGGGTTGAGTCAGAGCAGACTCTGATTAGATACCAACTTGTAAGTACAATTTCAATAAATAGAAGGCGCATACAGGTATATATATGTGCCTATGTCCACCAGTGGATTTGGCCACCTCCACCCAAAGTATGACCTTTTCCACCTGGGCAGAAATGACCAAGCGGAGACAACCAAAGGCGGCGATCAACAGACACCTTTCTATAGGGCTAACGGGTTTCTAGTTTGACCACACCTCAGTTTGGCACCAACACATGAAGAAGCATATAAACGTCATGTAGAGCTTGGTCAGCGTAGAGTAACTAAGCTGGTACCCTCTCTAAAAGACCTCTCATATAGTGCTCGCCTACGGGTATTGAGGCTACCAACAATGGTGTACAGACGAACAAGGGGGGGGGGGGGACATGATTGAGACATTTAAGATGCTAACAGGGCTCTATGACCCCGAAATTCCCTACCTGTTTCACATGCAAAAGAACTCAGTAACTCGTGGTCACCACCTTAAGGTGTATCAGAAGAGAGGAAGGACAAACCTCAGGAAGAATTTTTTCTCATTAAAGGTATGCAAGCTACGGAACACTTTACCAGACTCCGTGATTTCAGGGCCTACAGTTAAGACATTTGAGAAATGGCTTGACAGAATATGGCAAAGCCAAGAGGAGTGATATGAAGTGATTGATCAGCAATTGTCACAATAGACTAGATACACACAAATGCTAGAGTACATGCACAATATATACAACTCACTAATGACTAACAATACTCGATAAACAACTAAATGATTAGAACATTTGAGTTGTCAAGTGGGCAGCATACCGTGGCTGATGCCATAGCCTGCTAGGCTATCCTCGCTGTAGGCAGCATATCGCCGCTAACGCTGTAGCCTGCTAGGCTATCGTCGCTGTAGGCAGCATACCGCAACTGATGCCATAGCCTGCTAGGCTATCCTCGCTGTAGGCAGCATATCGCCGCTAACGCTGTAGCCTGCTAGGCTATCGTCGCTGTAGGCAGGATACCGCGGCTGACGCCATAGCCTGCTAGGCTATCCTCGCTGTAGGCAGCATACCGCAGCTGATGCCATAGCCTGCTAGGCTATCCTTGGTGTAGGCAGCATACCACGGCTGATGGCACGATATCTGTCACTTGACACAACATATCTCAAGAACAAGATTTAAAAACAAACCATTATTAGCATGAATTTTCTTCTTGTCAAGGGCCTTTGACACTCACCTGGACCATTAGCATTTGAACCATTTGCATTTAAAGACATGGATAATTTTCAGAAATTCAAGATGGTCACCAAAAGAATTGACCAATCAAAATTCTGTATATATATTCTGAAGCCTACCCACCTAGGGTACTTCCAGCTGAGATTGATTGAAATCTGCCAAGCGGTTAATGACGTATAGGCTTTTAACTGATTTACCAAAACTTTTGGAAAATCCAAGATGGCCACCCAAAAATTGACCAATCAAAATTCTGCAAAATTAAACTGAAGCTTTCCGCCATAGGGTCCTTCCATCCAAGTCTGGTTGAAATCGCTCAAGCAGTTAATGAGGAGTAACGTTTTAAGCAATATCCGGTAAATTTTCATAAAATTCAAGATTTTCACAGAAAATTTACCATCAAAATTCTGTATACAAGTTCTGAAACCTACACCCATAGGGTCCTTCCAGCCACACTAGGTTGAAATCCACCAAGTGGTTAATGAAGAGTAGCGTTTTGACAATTTCAGGTAATTTTTGTACAAAATCTAAGATTTTTAGCCAAAAAATTAATTAATCAAAATTCTGAATAGATTTTCAAGAGGCTACCACCATAGAATCCAGCTACTCAAATTTGGTTGAAATATGTCAAGCAGCTATGGAGGAGTAGCATGTTGACCATTTCCTGTAAATTTTTCATAAAATCTAAGATTTTAAAATGTAATCAATTAGAATTCTGAATAGAGGTTCCAGAGCCTAGTCCTTATACTATGACATCATTAAAGTATAAATCCACAAACTTTTTCAAGCTGTGACTTTTTGTTTCATTTTTATTCAATTTTTCTTTTTGTAGGGCCAGGTGAGCTAAAAACGATTAGTATTGTTTTGGTTATGGCATAAAAATTACTTTGTAGTTTATTTATTTTTTTTAATTTCATGAACATTGTAGGTACTTATACCTAACCAGAACTAAAACAAACAAGAGTTTTAGTGAAACTCAGTTTGTCTTTGATAAATCACACTTCGTCTATCCCTAAAACCTCTTCTGAAAAGTTTTTTTTGAGTGTAGGTTCAAAACTCTTCGAGATCTGCTCCGGGCAAGAAAATTCTGAAGAATTTTAGCTTTTCAGGGGAGATAAATCTGGCAAGTATGGCCGGATTTTGCCCAAACGAAATCATTTCACTTCGTCTATCCCTAACACATCTGCTGAAAAAAAGATTGTGAGTGTAGCCTGTGTAGGTTCAAAACTCTTCGAGATCTGCTCCGGGCAAGAAAATTTTGACAAATTTCAGTCTTTCAGGGGCGATAACTCTGGTAAATATGGCCCGATTTTGCCGAAACGAAATCATTGCACTTCGTCAATCTCTAACATATCTGCTGAAATAAAAAATTGGGAGTGTAGGTTAAAAAAACTCTTCGAGATCTGGCCCGGACAAGAAAATGTTTACAAATTTTAGCTTTTGAGGGGAGATAACTTGGGCGAATATAGGGGGATTTTGGCGAAATGAAATCATTGCACTTCGTCTATCTCTAACACATCTGGTAACACAAAATTGTGAGTGTAGGTGTAAAACTCTTCGAGATCTGCTCCGGACAAAAAAAAAAAGACGGACGGACAGTGAGCGCCATCACATATCACATCGCTTACGCGGGCATATAAATGACCATAATGTGACCATATATATACAATAAAAATGATTTTTAACTTACTTTTATAAGCGAAAATGGTACTGGCTTTATAACAATGTATATATAAGTTGTCATGTAGTTTTGTGTCATGTTACTTGCTAACCTTTATAACACAGAACTAGTACGTCTTCTAGACGTGCATGCTCCTGAGAAGTTAAAAACAATTCCTCAGAGACAACAGTCGCATTGGCTTTTTACACCCGAGGTTGCAATAGCCAAATCAAACAGACGAAAGGCGGAGAGACGATGGAGGAAATCAAATCTAGAAGTACATCGTCAGATTTATGTTGATGCGAGAAACATCGTCACTAAGACTGTTGCGAGTGCTAAACAATCCTTTTTTAATGATAAGATTCTAGAAAGCAAGTCTAACCCTAAGGAATTGTACAATACAATGTTTGCCTTATTGGGTAAGAAAAGAGATTGTTCTCTACCACATGGTGATGATCCTACAATGATCGCCCGCTCATTTTCTGACTTCTTTCATGACAAGATCGAGGATATCCGTACACAATTGCAACAGTCAAATGATTCAGCTGCGTTTCTCTCCAATCAAACCATGTTCACTCATAAAACTTTTGACAATTTCACTTCATTTTCTGAAAGCGATATAATGGCTCTTTTAAAGGAATTAAAACCAACATTTTGTACTCTCGATCCCATTCCTACGAAAATCGTGCTTGAAAACATTGACATCTTGCTCCCAACAATAACTATGCTGGTTAATTCCAGCTTAGAATCTGGCCTCATGCCAATGACATTTAAGCGGGCAGTTGTCAAACCACTGTTGAAGAAGTCTGGCCTAGACGAAGATACTCTAAAAAACTATAGACCTGTCTCGAACCTGCCTTTTATGTCTAAGCTAATCGAGAAGGCGGTGTTCAAAAGATTATCAGCTCATGTAAGTGACAATGCGTTATATGAACCGTTTCAGTCAGCGTACCGTCAGCGTCATAGCACGGAGACTGCTCTATTATGCGTCCTCAATAATATTCGAGAGGCGGTAGACAGAGGTAATGTGTCATTGTTGCTACTCCTTGACCTCAGTGCCGCATTTGATACGATAGACCATCATTTACTTATGTCACAATTGAGTAGTGTATTTGGTTTACAAGGCACTGTCTGGAACTGGTTTCACTCATATTTATCCGATAGACACCAGTCTGTATATATTAACGGCACACTTTCAGAACCAGTCAACCTCGTGTGTGGTGTGCCTCAGGGGTCTATTCTAGGTCCGGTGTTATTTACACTCTACACACAACCACTTGGATCGGTTATTGATCAGCACAACATTATGCGTCACTTCTATGCTGATGACACACAGCTTGTCATTAGTTTTGAACCTTCAACATGTACTGCACGCTTAGCAACAAGTCAGCTCAATATGTGTTATATAGACATTAAAGAGTGGATGACTACAAACATGCTGAAACTTAACGATGAAAAGACTGAAGCTCTGTTAGTCGGGCCAGCAAACCGACGTGCTAAGACTGACCTATGTGACATCACAGCTGGAAATAGTCAAATAAAGCTGTCAACTGTCGTAAAGGATCTTGGTGTATACTTAGACAATGAACTGACTATGGATAAACATGTTAGTTACATCTGCAAAGTCTGCTATTTTCAATTGCGCAATATCGGCAGCATCAGGCGCTATATCACAAAAGAGGCCGCGATCATGCTAGTACGAGCATTGATAACGTCGCGCCTGGATTATTGTAATAGCCTCCTGATTGGCGCCTCAAAAGAACTTATTCAGCGACTTCAGGTGGTCCAGAACACTGCAGCGAGAATCATATCCCTGTGTGCCAAGCGAGAACACATTACTCCGGTCCTACATGATTTGCACTGGCTCCCCATTGTGCAAAGAATAACTTTTAAGACACTATGTCTGACATACCAATGTGTATCTGGCACAGCACCAGCCTATCTCTCTGACCTTGTACAACCTTACATTCCTGGTCGCTCTCTCAGATCTGCAAATCTAAATCTACTAAAAGTACCTAAGGTCAACTCTAAAACATATGGCCATAAAACTTTCTCTTTCACTGCAGCTACCGAATGGAATAACTTACCAAATGAAATTAGAAACTCATCAACTTTAGAAATCTTTAAATCCAATCTTAAATTCTATTTATTTCAAATAGCATATCCATAGAATACTTACGCGCGTTAGCGCTTAGAGCATGCAGTTGCATGGATTAAGCGCTCTAAAAATGTACTATTATTATTATTATATAGTCTAGAACATTTTTTATATGATCAGTCTATGGTAACAAGAATTTGAATGAACAAAATATTAATGTTGTCATACATTTTTCTTACTTTTAAAAACATTTTAGCTGAATGTAATTTTTGATCCATGGCTCAGCCAGGTTGTTAATTAATTTCAAGGCATAACTCCCCACCCCACGATGACAAAGACTTGAAACAAGAATTCTGCAGAATTAAATGTCTCGCATGTCTCATGTTTGCCACAGTGCATTGACCTTTGACTTTGTGACCTCCGTGTTATCATGCTGCTTCCTAATATTATAGGTAACCATGTATTCAAGTTTAGTTCCAATAGGATTAACCAATTATGAAATATAAATGATTTGCTGAATGGAAAAACTTACGGTTGAAAAAGCAGAGGTCAATAGCAATATTAGAATGCCCTTGACATTTGACCTGGTGACCTCCATATCACCATCCTGTATCCTTTTGGCATAAGCAACCATGTGCACAAGTTGTGTTCCATTAGGGTTTAGCAATCCCGAAATAGAGCATGATAAAATTTACTAAGCCTAAAAACTTAACATTGAAATATAACAAAGTTTTGCAGAGGTCAAATTGACCGTGACCTTTGAGGTTGTGACTTCAGTGTCAGCATGCTGCTTCCTAACATTATTTAAGTAACAATGCATCCAGGTTCAGTTCCAATGGGATTTAAAAATCCTGAAAGATAAGTGGAGAAATTTTTGCTAAATGCAAAAACTTAACATTGAAAAAAACAGAGATTTGTATCAAGGTCACTGTGACTTTGACCGTGTGACCTCAGTATCATCATGCTGCTTCCTAACAGCATAGGAACCACGTAGCCAAGTTTAGTTGCAATAGGCTTAATTGATCCTAAAATATAAGCTGAGAAGTTAACTTACACTGTCGCAAAAGTGACACATATGTCTCGCAGGCGAGACAAAAACCATGACCCAAACTGGCTTCTTAAGTCGTATTCACTATTTGAGCAATGTCTATTTGTAGACCAAGAGAAGACTATTTTTGAAAATTTACCATTGGAATGACTGGCTCAAAACCTTAAAATATAAGAAAACCGCATCATGAAAACATGTCACTGTCAAGGTGTTTTAACCCTTTCACGACAAAGCCGGCCAAAACCAGCCTCTAGTAGTACTTGGGAATGTCCATTTGCAGGCCACGAAGACTATTTTTGAAAATTTACCACTTAAATGACTGGTTCAATAACCAAGTCAGTAATTACAGTGGAAAATTTTCAAAAATAGTCTTCTCTTGGCCTGTAAATGGACATTCTATAAGTAATTATTAAAATTTTTTTTAACAAATTCAGTCATTAAAGGGTTAAAAGTCTAACTGGGAAAGATATCAATTTCTTGTAATTTACTAACAGACTTTGTCTAATTGACTAACAGACTGTGTCTAATTGACTAACAGACTGTCTAATTTACTAACAGACTTTGTCTAATTTACTAACAGACTTTGTCTAATTCACTAACAGACTTTGTCTAATTGACTAACAGACTGTCTAATTTACTAACAGACTTTGTCTAATTGACTAACAGACTGTGTCTAATTGACTAACAGACTTTGTCTAATTGACTAACAGACTGTCTAATTTACTAACAGACTTTGTCTAATTGACTAACAGACTGTCTAATTTACTAACAGACTTTGTCTAATTGACTAACAGACTGTGTCTAATTGACTAACAGACTGTGTCTAATTTACTAACAGACTTTGTCTAATTGACTAACAGACTGTGTCTAATTTACTAACAGACTTTGTCTAATTGACTAACAGACTGTCTAATTTACTAACAGACTTTATCTAATTGACTAACAGACTGTGTCTAATTGACTAACAGACTGTGTCTAATTTACTAACAGACTTTGTCTAATTGACTAACAGACTGTGTCTAATTTACTAACAGACTTTGTCTAATTGACTAACAGACTTTGTCTAATTGACTAACAGACTGTCTAATTTACTAACAGACTTTGTCTAATTGACTAACAGACTGTGACTAATTGACTAACATACTTTGTCTAATTGACTAACAGACTGTGTCTAATTGACTAACAAACTGTGTCTAATTTACTAACAGACTGCCTAATTTACTAACAAACTGTGTCTAATTTACTAACAGACTTTATCTAAGTTACTAACAGACTTTGTCTAATTTACTGACAGACTGTGTCTAATTGACTAACAGACCATCTAATTTACTAACAGACTTTGTATAATTGACTAACAGACTGTGTCTAATTTACTAACAGACTTTGTCTAATTGACTAACAGACTGTGTCTAATTTACTAACAGACTTTGTCTAATTGACTAACAGACTGTCTAATTTACTAACAGACTTTGTCTAATTTACTAACAGACTTTGTCTAATTCACTAACAGACTTTGTCTAATTGACTAACAGACTGTCTAATTTACTAACAGACTTTGTCTAATTTACTAACAGACTGTGTCTAATTTACTAACAGACTTTATCTAATTGACTAACAGACTGTCTAATTCACTAACAGACTCTGTCTAATTGACTAACAGACTGTGTCTAATTTACTAATAGATTTTGTCTAATTGACTAACAGACTGTCTAATTTACTAACAGACTTTGTCTAATTGACTAACAGACTGTGTCTGATTGACTAACAGACTGTCTAATTTACTAACAGATAACCTAATTTACTAACAAACTGTGTCTAATTTACCAACAGACTTTATCTAAGTTACTAACAGACTTTGTCTAATTTACTAACAGACTTTGTCTAATTTACTAACAGACTGTGTCTAATTTACTAACAGACTTTATCTAATTGACTAACAGACTGTCTAATTTACTAACAGACTGTGTCTAATTTACTAACAAACTGTGTCTAATTTACTAACAAACTGTGTCTAATTTACTAACAGACTTTATCTAATTTACTAACAGACTTTGTCTAATTTACTAACAGAGAGTGAGATTAGGATATTGAACAAGGACACAAACATGTTACTGCATGTGGACGTCAGGTGTTAAAATCTTCAATTTTCCTCTCATTTTTAAGACCTCAAATTGCTGGTCAATTGATGACCTCATTCTTAAGTGCATCAATGGAAGAATTCAAATCCTGGATCTTATATTGCTTATTAAGAAAAGATTACCTTAATTCAGTTTGGGTGACCTCATTAAATGTGTCAGATCGCTCCATGGATGACATGTTGCTTTTATGTTGTCCTCATGTAGCAACATGACCACCAGTTTCTCATGGCAGCTAAATTTTGGAGGTTACAGCGAGCTCACACCTAGAAATCTGTGGGTCCCAACTTGAAATCTAGGGGTCCCAACCTGAAATCTGGGGGTCTCAACCTGAAATATGAGGGTCCCGAACTTAAATTCCCATGCAGTTTTCCTCATCCATGCTAAAATTAGACTACCATAGGCTCACAGCTATGAATTATGGTGGTCCAATCAGTGTTTCTCATATCATCTAAATCTTGGAGGTCACAGGGCTCACATACTCTGAAATCTGGTGAACACAAAATGGCCAATTGAAGTCTGGTGTTCGCAAGCGGTATTTCTCATCCATGCTGCTGCCATGGACCCACACTACTAGGAATTATGATGCTCCCATGATAGATTGTTTGTGAAAAAAACTATAAATCTACTTATTATTACATAATCAAACAATATGTTCAGGGGTCCCATGGGACCCACTGCCCACCCTTTTGTGAGTCCCAAGCTGCATTTTGGGGCAATCTATCCTCAAAAGGACCCTTATGAGAATCCATGTAAGCAGCTCTACCAATTGTCATTTGAAGTTGACTTCCGGTTATCTAAAATGAATTCAGTATAAATGATGAAATCTGCAAGTATTAAATAAGCTCACACAATCTTTAAGCCAAACCAGCTGTTATTTTTAAGAAAAATTATAGAAAATAGCACTTCGTTTAAAATTGTATTGTATTTCCGTGATATGAAATTATAAATTGGTGATACCATGGCAATGTTTGATGCTTGAATTAGGCATATTTATCACTTACTTACCATAGGGTAAGATTCAGCTGGCACTTGAACATAATAATTGGTGTAATATTTAGCTTAAAGTTGTATTGTATTCCCGTGATATAAAATTGTTACAAATTTGTCGTTATTATAAATCTGGCAACATTGTTGTTTGAACAGGCATATATCACTAATAAATACCATAAGGTAGGTCCAGGTGTAGGCGGCACACCGCAGCTGGCACTTGAACTAAGTAACTGGTGTAGGCAGCACACTGCAGCTGACACTTGAACTAAGTAACTGGTGTAGGCAGCACACTGCAGCTGACACTTGAACTAAGTAACTGGTGTAGGCAGCACACTGCAGCTGGCACTTGAACTAAGTAACTGGTGTAGGCAGCACACTGCAGCTGACACTTGAACTAAGTAACTGGTGTAGGCAGCACACCGCAGCTGACACTTGAACTAAGTAACTGGTGTAGGCAGCACACCGCAGCTGACACTTGAACTAAGTAACTGGTGTAGGCAGCACACTGCAGCTGACACTTGAACTAAGTAACTGGTGTAGGCAGCACACTGCAGCTGCCACTTGAACTAAGTAACTGGTGTAGGCAGCACACCGCAGCTGGCACTTGAACTAAGTAACTGGTGTAGGCAGCACACCGCAGCTGACACTTGAACCAAGTAACTGGTGTAGGCAGCACACTGCAGCTGCCACTTGAACTAAGTAACTGGTGTAGGCAGCACACTGCAGCTGCCACTTGAACTAAGTAACTGGTGTAGGCAGCACACTGCAGCTGGCACTTGAACCAAGTAACTGGTGTAGGCAGCACACTGCAGCTGACACTTGAACTAAGTAACTGGTGTAGGCAGCACACCGCAGCTGACACTTGAACTAAGTAACTGGTGTAGGCAGCACACTGCAGCTGACACTTGAACCAAGTAACTGGTGTAGGCAGCACACTGCAGCTGACACTTGAACTAAGTAACTGGTGTAGGCAGCACACTGCAGCTGACACTTGAACTAAGTAACTGGTGTAGGCAGCACACTGCAGCTGCCACTTGAACCAAGTAACTGGTGTAGGCAGCACACTGCAGCTGGCACTTGAACTAAGTAACTGGTGTAGGCAGCACACTGCAGCTGGCACTAGTTAGCCGTAGGGTATTCTTTACACTTTACACACATTACAAAAAGCACAACATATATGCAATATGAGTAAGACAAGGACCAAATGAACAAGCACACAAGGAGCAAAGTCCAGACAGAACAAAAATAAGCCGATTCACCACGGAAAGGATAAGAGTAATGGAAAGAATAATTCAGGCAGTGAAGAAGTGGAATGGACATGTAAAAGATGCAGTACAGTATACCCTGATGTCAAGAATGGGTATGCATAAACTGTGCAGGTGAAATGCGCATGAAGGAGTATGAAGTAGTGAGTAAGAGGGCAGCATATCACTGTATTGTGAACCATGTGAACCCAAAGCAAGAGAGGCTGTACCCTGTATCGCAGGATAAAAACATTGAGGAATGTGTGCAAGCATATTGTAGTAAGATAGAAGAAAGAATTGCAAACCTTGAAATGACAGTGGCGACTAAAGCAGATAAGACCTGAGTAAAAGATATTGAAACTAGGGTTGCTGATTGCGACAAGAAAATGGAGAAACTAGCCGCTGATATTGGAGACCAATCTCGTGCAACAACTGATGAAGCAAACTACATCAACAAGCAAGCTAATATTGATAAATTGGTACATAAGACCCTTGATGAAAGCGACCCAGAAGCTAAGGAGAGAGAGAGAGAGAGAGAGAGAGAGAGAGAGAGAGAGAGAGAGAGAGAGAGAGAGAGAGAGACAAGGAAAGATAATTTAATCATCCTTGGACTGAAAGAACCCGGATCAATACTCAAAGAAGAAAGACACAAGAAGGATGTTGAAGCATTCACTAACTTATGCAAAGAAGAACTAGAGGTCTCTGTACAACATAACGAATGCAAACATTTAGTGAGACTTGGTAAGCATTGGGACGATGGCAAACCAAGACCACTGAGAATAACCATAAAATTGACAGAAACAAAGCAGTGCATCTTCATTAGCCCACATAAGCTTAAGATGTCAAACTCACATCAAGAGGGAAAAATCTCAATTGTACATGACTTCACCCACTGCAAAGAGATGAGCACAAGGAACTAGAAGCAGCAGCAAAAGAGTGCACATATAAATCATCGGGAAACTCTATATACCGAGTCAGAGGGCCACCATGGAATCGGTACATAAAGAGGCTGTCAACCATGCTGCCCAAAGAAGTTTAAAGACAAAAACTGAGCAGAATAAATGTATATATGTGAATAATATTGTAAATATTTTCATGAAAGCAGTCAGCCACACCAAAACCGTAAATGTCTATATACAAGTGCAGACAGGCTGGTAAACAAATTTGATGAATTTAACGTTGACATCATAAACTACATACCAGACGTTATCGCCGTTACAGAATTGAAGTAAAAAAACTCACAATTCCCCTGACAAAAGCTCAGATAAACATAGAAGACTATGAACTACACACAATCAACTTAGAGGACAAAGAAGGGAGGGGCATCGCGATATACCTGCACAACTCACTTGAAGGCCATGAATTACAGCTTAAAGTTAACTATCAGGTATCTCTTTGGATAAATGTCAAAACTAGACCGACGAGCAACATTCTGGTGGGCTGCATCTACAGAAGTGGAAGTCAACCAAATGAAAACAATTCAAATCTCTGTGAATTATTGAAGGAAGCTTGTACAGGCATAAAAGATGGCAAAAGAATAACACATTATCTGATTATGGGTGACTTTAATTACCCTGACATAAACTGGGAAGCCTTGACAACAGAATCTGAAAACCAAAGCAATAATGAAAACAAATTCATTGACTCTATCCATGACCGTTATCTGTACCAGCATGTAGACAAAACAACCAGAGGTAGAGGATCAAATATGCCAAGCATACTGGACCATATGTTCACATTAGAACAAAGGAACATATCTGACCTAGAATATAACAGCCATATATTCTGAGCTAGAATATAACAGCCCATATGGTAAGGGTGATCACAGTGTACTAATATTCACATACAACTGTTATCTCCATCGTACAGAGTTTCTAGAATAAAGAAATATTATGATAAAGCCAACTATGACAATATAAAGGAAGAAATTAACATGATAGATTGGCATGAGAAACTGGAAAGTTTAGACCGCAACCAGCAATGGGAAACCTTTATGACCATAGTTCGTGAAATAGAAGACAAGCATGTTCAAAGCAAAAAAGTCAAAATAAGAAACAATAAAGGCAAGGTACCACTTAACAAAGATCAGGTAAACAATGTAAGGAATAAACACAAACTCTGGAAGAAATATATAAAGCCGAGAAAGGGGGCGACTATGAATTATACTGCAGAGACAGAAATAAAGCAGAAAAAATGATGAAAACTCAAAGAAACAATTTTGAAAGCACATCTATGAAGATAAAAATCAATCCTAAATCAGCGTAAAAGTATATTAAGTCACAGTACAAAGTCAAAGATGGGATACGGCCGTTATTGGTGAACCCAGAGGATCCAAAATCAGAACTTACAAAAATGGAGAAAGAAAAGGCAGACAGGCTTCAAGAATTCGTCTGCAGTGTTTTCACAAAGGAAAATGCTGGTGATCTACCCACAATCAAGATGAAGAAAGTAGAAAATGTCATGCAAGATATAATTATTGATGAAGAGAGTATAGAAAAGGAACTGAATCAGCTGAACATATTGAAACAAACATGTCAGTTGGGTCGAGTTTTGTCAGTTGTCACCTTTCAATTCAATCGAATTGCGAGTTTTTCAGTTCTCCTTTAATGTAGGAGGGACATTCTTCTTATTCAGTGTTCACATGTCACATTTCAAGAAATTAACATCATGGAGTTCGACAGTGCAGCAGGATCAAGGTCTGTTGTAAGTACTGGACAGCCGAACACAGGTAGCTGACCACATTTAGTATGGGAATTCGTTCGTTGGATGAGTAGTCACCATACAACTAGTCATAGGAGACGAACACATTTTCAATGGTACAGCTTTTTTAAGTTCCAGATTTGCATAGCAATTAGCAGTTAGCCCGACATATTAATCCTGCTATTTTTGATAACCTGTTTAGAGATTCTGGTCAAGATGCTGGCATCTTGGAATGTGTCTGATTTTCTTCAAATATGTTGTTGAGAGTTGTTGCCAATGCACTTTGCAATGATTTCTTTGTCGTTATCTGACAGATTTCTCGCACATTCTTTGACCGATGCTTTCTTGATCAGGGTGTTTTGCAGCATTCAGAGGTAATATGGGAGCATGTCAAATTGGAGTTATGCTCAGGCAGGCCTGGTTATTCTGGTAGCATATACTTCGTGCATGTTTTTCCTTTTGAGACATTTTCATAAAACGACCCAGACGTATATACTGGTCTGGTGTTTTGTTAGCTTACTAAAATACTTACCACTCAATTCACTGTTTGCTATAAGTCACTTGACTTAGATATCTCAGAAAATTTTAACCTATTCATTACCATAGTGTGGGTTCCCTTGTAAACAAGGTTAGCAGAGATACATCCCTCCATTGGGTAGTCTTGATAGTATCTCTTTAACTCTAAAACAGTCATTGCTCTAGGGAACCGGTTCCTCTATTCCTATAGAGAACATATAAACGAGTCTGTGAGCATGCGCACTTATGCTACTATGCAGGCGACCGAGTCCAAGCCGTCATTAATTAATTCCACAAATCTTTAATAATGATTTGCAATTTAACGACGCGGGGTGGCCGAGGTGGGCCACAGTAAATTGAGTGGTAAGTATTTTAGTAAGCTAACAAAACGCCAGACCAGTATATACGTCTGGGTCATTTTGTAACACAACAAAAATACTAAGCCACTCACTTCACTGTTTGCTAAAACATAGAATTGGTCAGAGCCCAAATACTAGGTGGGTTGGTAAATTGCAAATCAGGAATGAAAGGTTAATCACCAAAAATACTAAAACCAACTAAATCGCTGAAGTGCTGAAAGAGCACGAACAAACAAATGTTCTAAATAAAATACAATAAAATAATGATAATTAGAAAATCTCATCAAAGAGAATTTAAAAACAGATGTGAGATGGTGAAGAAGACGGCTGACTAAAGAATCTAGGCAACTGAGCCTAGGTTTGAGTGGCGAAACTAGAAATGTCAGATTGTGAATTGAATCTGATCTTTCAGATAAAAATAATGTAGAATCTGACATTTATACTGCAACTTACATAATGTCGTCCACTGATAGATCTGCATAGAATGCGAAGGAGAAGGCCATAACATGAACATCATGTGACTTAACACAAACTGAGTGTCTCCTGGAGATACATTCTAGTGTCAATTAATGGTGTCTGTAATCCAGTTGATGAGATGCACACTTACTAAACAAATTCGCATAAGTAATCTGAATGGTAGATCTGCATAGAATGCGAAGGAGAAGGCCATACCACGAACATCGTGTGCCTTAACACTTACTGAGTGTCTCCTGGAGATACATTCTAGTGTCAATTAATGGTGTCTGTAATCCAGTTGTTGAGATGCGCGCTTACTAAACAAATTCGCATAAGTAATCTGAACGGTAGATCTGCATAGAATGCGAAGGAGAAGGCCATACGACGAACATCGTGTGCCTTAACACTTACTGAGTGTCTCCTGGAGATACATTCTAGTGTTGATTAATGGTGTCTGTAATCCAGTTGATGAGATGCGCGCTTACTAAACAAATTTGCATAAGTAATCTGAACGGTGTTTCAAAAAGATCTTTTAAATTGGGTATAGTTTTCGGAAAGGATTGAAAACAATTAATTAGGTTTTATATATATATATAAGATCTCTTCAAGGGCAAAGAATGAGGGCAGATCTCCTACCACCTAGAAAAGATCATTCACAAAAAGAATATGAATATCAAAATGCCATCTAACAAATGCAGCAGCTAGTAGAAAAAGAATGATTTCAGAGTTATACAATTAAACAGATGGACCCAAGAATGAATTAATAGAGGAATTTATTATAGGTATTTGTCTTTGCGCTATACCATAAAAATACCCGTATCATGGATAAATGATGTAAATACTTAATAACTCTCAAACCGACTTCTAGAAAATAAAGAAGGATAGATGCTAGTGAAAACGATAACACCACCCCAGCATACAGAGATTTAAGTCATCAAAAAATATTCCATGAATCTATGACTTGATGATGGGATGCAGAATCTGGCGTGATAATGTGTTGTTCTTACAACCATTTGAAAACCTTAAATATACTCTGGTAAATTCTCCTGTAACAGATAGTTTGAATTGATTTAGAATACTAATTTCTGAAAAACATGTCTCCTGGAAAATACCATATATACATATTGAAGATTTATGGAATGATGAACTGAAAGCTGCTGTTAAACGAGATAGAAAATCCGCAAAATTGGGAAGACGCTTTGGATTTCCACAAAGAGGACTACGAGCTCCACTGAATAACTCTCATTGGGCCAAGCAGGAGTGATTAAAGGAATAATACATTCTGCTGACAAAAGTTCTTAAAGACAATTGTACTAGAAACCGCTGACAAAAGTTCTTAAAGACAATTGGCACTAGAAAGTTAAATTGAAGATATTTAAACAAAATGTGAAGTCTATGACTGGGCCAGAGCCTATACCGCCAGATCCTAGCCTGAAGGAAGAATATGAACATCAGATCTGGACACTATACTGAGTAGAAACTTAATGGGATGTAATAAATGAGCTACAAGGAAAATCATTCTACCTGGAATATGAGCTGCTGAAAGATTTCCTGACATCTCCACCGCAGGAGGAAGACCAAGACTCCAGACAAAATAGGATAACCTCAACTGCCCTGCTTGTTGATGAAAGTCACTACTATAGAAATGACTGCATGAGCAGATAGGTGGCTTGTGAAAGACAATATCTCTTCATTCTCCAATATTCCAGAGTACTGAAGAGGAATACTAGAGTATTAGTTCCTGTTCTAGTTCCTGAAAAGGAAGACAGTAGTAAGACTACTTTATCTGATTCCATAGACACAAGAGTGAGAGGAAATTCTGTAGCGATCCCCTCCCCCAAACACGTAAGAACAAGACATCAAAAAGGACCTGCAGATGGATAAACTGGTGAATTGGTACCGATGACACCCAGCGAATGAAAATGCAGTGTATGCGGACGTGGTGAGGGACAACATTCTGAATTACCAGACTTGATCTTCATACACAAAACTGACTCCATTCAGCCCAAATTTTAACACAATTAAGGAACCTTCCAAGCCAGAGGAATCCCAGACTGGCCATGATGTAATTAAAAGAAACCAGATCCAGTTAGGATCAATTCTGTATGTATGGAAATATCAGAAAACAATGTCCCTTATCCTTGACGAGACCAGTGATGACTGGCCAAAATGACTCCATGTCCATATTATTCCTTTCATCGATGAACTCCATTTCTGAGACAACATATCAGGAAAAGAGTTCAATATTATAAAACGATTTGACTAAGTCATTTTTGTCTCAAACAGTATCAAAGCAGCCATGGGTTCCAGACAAAATAATTCCAAAATATACAACAGAATTAGTACTAGGACATGAAGTGTAAATTTTTTGGAAGTTGTCAGAAAAGGATAAATATATGAGTTGAAGATAAGAGCCAAGACCCTATAAAAGATGATCTGCCAGCACCTCATAATCCTTAAAGTCTTTGGATTCTGCCATTCCTCCACTGTATCCTACTTGAAAAGAGCAGAAAATTATTGATCAGGAACAGAAGCAGGACTAATGTCAGAGGAGGCCAATATGGTTTGATAGAAAAAAGGGGGATTCAATGACTACATTGATTGTACCTTATATGTAGGAAATCTGCTACCTAAGACATGCATGAGGCCAGCTATACCCATCCCACCCCTGATAGAGTAGAGATTATATAGAAGCGCTTAAGGATGACAGCTAGGACAAGAATAAACTTGCAAAATCTTATTTTACAAATCTAATTTTAAAACAAAGCCAGTATGATATGAGCCCAATTGTTAATATCTTCATCAGATGATTAAACAGGAAAGAAGTCCATCAAACCTGTGACCAGATCAATGATGGATAAGGACAAGGGACTGAAACTACACAGAAGGGTGAAAGGAAAAAAACATATTCCACAATCCATGCGAAGGCAATGACCCAATCATCTTAGTTAGGCCCCCTTGAGGAATTTATTTAATAATGCCTGGGAAAGTTAGAATTTAGAAGAATAAAAATAGGCTTGAATAGATAAGGCAGAGAAAACAGCTCCATATGAAAATAACAGAAATAGACATATCACTAGACAAATAAAAAGATCAAAATTTCTACTGAGCTCGAGAAAGGAGCGGTGTAAATCTTGATAAGACAAAAAAGATTTTATTATTGTGACAAGCTTACATTCACCCATAGATATGCTTCATCATGACGAGGGATCCTACTGATAGAAAAGAAAGACTGAAAAACTATGTTAAAGGGAAATTCCAGTGAAAATCGGGAATAAGTCAACTAAAAATATACTGTAATCCGAAATAGTTGCCGCAAAAAAATATAAAATACACTGTTCCATTGCCGAGAAATAATAAAATGAATATGCCCAAAACGCTCGAAAACGTGACTCCTGGGCGCATCCATTTTCTCGCAACGAGAGCGAGAAACTGCGAGATTATGACGTCAACGACACACCAGCAAAATATCGGCAGCGCTTTTAGATTTACCTGTTTACTTCACGTTATGAAGGCCGAATATTAATTAACCCTTTAATGACCAAATTCCGTTAGGAAAATCAGAATATTTCCTTATTGAATGGCCATTTGCAGGCCAAGCGAAGACTATTTTTGAAAACTCACCACTGGAATGGCTGGTTCTGTTACTGAAACAGTCATTTTAGTTGTAAATTCTCAAAATAGCCTTCTTTTGACCTGCGTCCTCAACTTGACGATTGCAGAGGCCAGTGCTGGCGTGAAATGGTTAAATCGCATCATGTCCGCATGTCAACCATGGGCTTGCAGTAATAGAAACGAGCATGGAAAGGGTACGGAAATTCACATTTTCAGATACCGGATCCACAGAAGCATCCGCATGAAAAGGGGCTAACTGAAAGATGGCTTCATAACATCGGCACTGGATGGATATCTTTCACATTTAAATTTGGAAGACACAAGTTTAGAACATATAGTCTGTATAATTTTAAAATAATGTGTCATGCATTTTTAAAAAAAAGGCGCGGTACTTAATTTGAATATAACAGAATCAAATTCGACAATTAACGTCGTATTTGCTTGCATCAATTGTAAAACGGGATTTGCAATCCAAAATGAAATGATGTCGCTGATTGTCCGGTCGGTCAATTATAGGCAACCGCTTAGCGGCTTACTTCGTAGACTATAGGAGGTAAAAGCTAGTAAATAATGACAAGTGTACGCTAGACATAATTAGTAGTTTAGTGCTTTCACACTCTTGAAATCCAGCATTATTAATCATTTACAACGTTTACTCCCAATTTTAAAATAACTATGCTGAGTATTGAATATTCTGAATTAAATTTTCCTGGAATTATGCTGCAGTAGCTTCCAAACTAATTAGTTTCACACAATAGGCCTATGCAGGGTAGATTTTAAGCTTTATGCTTTTCTGTCCTTGAAAGAGTTAACTAACTGATCCCAAATTTTTAAATGTTGACCCATATTTTGTGCCTGTTGAATATTTTGAAACTGGAATTTGACTGGAAGCAGAAATTGCAATAGCAACAGCTTTCAGAGAAATTACATTCAACATTTATTCAACTAACATATTTTTCAAGAATTTGTTGTAGCTGGTTGACTGCAAACACGCTCCTGGCATAACCCTTCAATGTTTTAAAAAAAATAGAAATTGCCCATAAGAAAACAATTTTTGACAATTTAGCACTACAATGACTGGCGCGATCATCGGGACACTAATTGCACTTTAATTTCCTCCAAACACTGTGTCAAAGTGTCAGTTGTTTAGCCAGTACGCTAATTATCCACGAGATGCAAGATTTACCTCCCCTGGTTACAGCTATCCTCGATCGGGCAAACAGAGTAGGTGTGTCGGTGACGTCAGCTGCTTGTCCAAAATGGCGCCTCTATCCACTGGTTACTTTAGCAATTTAAATTGAGGATATCTTTTTTATTTGTTGGCATAAAATTGTGCTCTTGGTCTCAAATTAATGCGGAAAATTAGTACTTTACGTCAGATGCATAAAATCCCCCAGTGGAATATCCCTTTAAAAATAAATCAGGCCAGATATGATACTAAAAGATAGCAAACCGCTATTCACAATTAAAATAATAGACTGACGCACATA
Source organism: Chaetoderma sp. LZ-2023a (assembly GCA_034401795.1). Classification (NCBI taxonomy): domain Eukaryota; kingdom Metazoa; phylum Mollusca; class Caudofoveata; order Chaetodermatida; family Chaetodermatidae; genus Chaetoderma; species Chaetoderma sp. LZ-2023a. Next base: position 138,091,452 of record CM067360.1, on the reverse strand, counting down.
TTTGCAGATTGATATTAGGAGAATCAAAAGATGATTGATTCCAATTTTTTGAGAGAACAGGTCGAAAGATGGAGGCTGATAAGAAGCGACTAATACATGAGAAAATTCAGGAGCATAATGAAATCTAGTGAAATCAAAACGACAAAAGAACTGCTAGGATCATAAGAAAAAATAAAATTATTCCTAGAAGATAAATGCGAAGAGTTTGGTGTACACAAGGTTTCGAAGGATGAGGATAATTGGATGGTTCAGCCATTGCACTAAGAGCAACTAATAAAAAATTAAAGAATTAAAAATAAGAGCCCCTGAAATAGGGCATTTAAATTGTCAAACATGATTTAGAAACCAGCAAAACAACAGAAGTGAATTGATTTGGCATACCTAAACCAGAAGTTTAATTATAATCAGTTGCTATACCATAAAAATTGAGTTATAATCTAGGTAATAATACTGAGCACAGGACAATTAGGCCTTATGTTCATCTCCTCTTCATTTATCTCCATGTCTGTGCCGTCACTTCTGGTCATGGGTTGCGTGTACGGTGTAGTCATGCATTGCCTCTTGACTATGCCAAAGCCTACCTAAACCATTTTCAAATGTTTTAAGAGATGGTGTGGAAACAACATGTTCAGACAAAACATTTCACAGTTTGCACACGCCTTAGAGAGAAATTTTTTCTAACTAGGTTAGTTCTCCCCCTCTTCTGGTGGACTTTCAGATGATTTCCACGAGTAATAGTCCATTTGCAAACAGAATGTTATATTTGCCTATAACAATTAATCGATTGAGAGCCGATAGAATGATCCATCATAGCCTGGGTACGTGCTCTATATATCCAATTTCTCCCAAGTTAAGTACCTGCAGAAAGATTTTCCAAAATGATGAGAGATAAGATTATACATTAAGTAAGAAAACCCCCATCTTAGGGCTAATATAAGGGGCTGATAGTCAAGAACTTTCCTGATCCAAAGGCTATGCTTGCTACTAAAACACTGAGATCAACACACATCTCTGATATAGTAAAACTTGGTCATCAAAGTTTGTAGTGTTTACTATCAAAATATGACTTTATTTTTATTACCTTTACCATTTAACTGTACAAGTTATTAGTCATAAGTTGCAACTGAAATAAGTTGAATCTGAATGAGTACCAGCAAATATGGGAGTGGCGTATTTACTTATAAACCCATAAATAGGCCGCACATTTATGCTCAATTTACATGGTCTAAAAAATTTGCGCGGACTATACACAAGGATAAAACTTATTTTCCTCTGAATTTTTAAACATCTTAACGTCTGAAGATACCACGAAAACTCCCCTGCACAAATCTTGTCACCTCGCGGCTATGCTTAATGTGTACCTCAAAACATCATTCGCAGAAGTGAAATTATTAAATTGAACAGCCTAAATATTGCGTATCCTTTAATAAAGATTGTTTTTTCCATCAAAATTAATCCTAACTTGACATAAATGTCGTCTTTATAATATATAAATTAGAATCACGTGATAATCACATGATATATAAATCACGTGATATTATCTGATCAGATCAGTTAAAGCAAATTTTAATTAAGTATCTTAAGCGAGTACTCGGATATAGTTATCCTGGAATCGGAAATTCGGCAATGAGATCTACACTTCTCGTCAGCGCCTCCAAACGGAGATTTACTTTGCCACTGGCTGGCTCGCTAACATTAGAAGCGGGCTACCAAGTTTAATTATCGGGCATTCAAGCAAGTTTTCTCGAACATCGCATTATATTTTGGATCATTTTATGTTGGTCACTTACATTACAATATAGCCAGTAATATATATAATAAATTTTTTCGCTAGATTTAGAAATCAAGTCAACGCAAGTTTCTCGCTAGATTTACCAATCAAGTGAACCCGATAATCTGACACAGGCTTAATAGCCTATCTAACAAAAGAGGGTTATGTTATTACGAGGATTCAAATCAGTATCGTAATTTTGAACATCCGGGCATTCCGAGATCGTCCGACATTTGGCAATTTACGACACACTAAAGAGGATATCCCATAGCAACACAATGTTTAAATTTTTCATGAAAATAAGGCCATAAAAAAGACTTGTATCGAATAACGCCGCCCGGTATTAGAAAACATAAAATCTCGAGTAATTTTTATAAGATATTAAATAAAAGGTAAAAAGGTTTCACAGCCCATTGCTAGTAATGTTAAATTAGCCTGCAAAAACGGCGCCAATTTAAAGCGAAGACCGAATCGCGAATTAATATGATGGTCTTGTCTTTATTGTAATACGACTGACATGACTGATCATCATGAAGTAATTACGAGTTTCATGTTAGTTGGTTAGTAACGGTCCTTAGAAGGACCACTCGCTTTTCTTCAGGGGATGATCGTGGTGTATCCTTGTGGTGTTCATCCGGTCCACCACGCCTGTTTGCACCACTGTCACATTCTTAATAGATCCAATAACTTCCCAACCGGTATATTACATAGTTATGTAGGATTCGATCCAAACCGATATGTAGTATACCGTATGTAGGAAAGAATGAAGCTCGGAAATACGTACCTAGTCAAAACTCTTAATTAATCCAAGAACTTCTCAACCGGTATGTTACATATGTCATGTAGGATACCGTACGTAGATGTTCCAAACCGGTATATAGTATACCTTATGTAGGAACGAGCCTCTGTGGCTAAAATAGGATCAGAGATTTTGACCTCACCTTGATTAATTGTACCGCGAAGCTGATTGGCCATTTTCTTTGTAGTCACAAAAACTCCTGTTTCATATTCACGTAAATTATAACCATTTTACATAAAGTACATGACTTGTTCAACAAAGACTGCAAGTTCTGTGACATTCATGAAAAATCAAATGTGGATGTAGCTCCACAAGATTATGGAATGAATAGGATTTGTTGAGATAAAAGTTAGGTGTTTCCTGTAATACAGAAAATTAATTAATGACGGCTTGGATGCGGTCGCCTGCATAGTAGCATAAGTGCGCATGCTCACAGACTCGTTTATATGTTCTCTATAGGAATAGAGGAACCGGTTCCCTAGAGCAATGACTGCTTTAGAGTTAAAGAGATACTATCAAGACTACCCAATGGAGGGATGTATCTCTGCTAACCTTGTTTACAAGGGAATCCACACCATGGGAATGAATGGGTTAAAGTTTTCTGAGATATCTAAGTCAGGTGACTTATAGCAAACAGTGAATTGAGTGGCTTAGTATTTTTGTTGTGTTACAAAACTAGTCGTCTCAGATTTTCTTTCTCTTGGCGTCTGTATTCATAATTGTAAACATCTAAAATTTGTGTCCCGCTTAAGTGATCTCTTGCTAACTTCTAAATTTTGATTAACTGTGAGACTAAGTTTCTGTAAGTTTTTCTAGTCGAAAGAAATTAATTCTTTGACAGTGTTTAGCTTAGTGTAGCGACTTGGATTAATGTGAAGCCAGTTATAATTTGTGTGCCCTTGCCTTATTAATTTTTACTGTTCACGTTTAACGTGAAAGGCCTGGTGTTGGCACTTGTGATAGTTTCGGCCGGCCTAACTGGTTAATCCATAGTCGATTGTACTGTGCACACTTTTGTTGATTTGTGGCTAATGCAGTTATTCCATTCTGAGTTAAATGTGTTAGCTTGAGGACACGAACCTGGGATATAAGATGCCAAGAGCTAGGAGGTATGTTTTTGCTGCTGAACAGCAGGTAAATATCTGTACCCATTTGCCTCCTATACTAAATTATCCAGAATAAACCTTAAGTTTTTTTTATTTCTACTTCCATTTTACCTGTCCCCTTCGCTTTACGAAGAGGCAGGGATAGTTGAAATACAGTCCATTTTTATAGGGCCTTTATGATTCAATTTCAAGTAACTGGTGCAGAGGCGCCTTGTAATATTGTCAGCTAGACTATGTCATAATTTTTACTGTCACTTAAGAGAATTTTGAGAACACTCTGCTGACCCAGTAGAAGCATGTTTCCAGATGACAGACTTTACAGACAGCCAGCACTGAGATGTTATTTTGTTCAGTAAATCATGGTTTCCTGTAGTGAAGCAAGTTATCGAGTTTGTAGTAAGCATAGGCAAGAGCCAGCACTGAGATATTTCTTATTATCCAGTAGATTCTGGTTTCTTGTTAAAGCAAAGTGTAGACAGCAGTCAATTCATAGATAGACAACATTTTGTTATTCAGTTAGATTCCGTTCTTGATTATAGGAGCAAGTACAAAGCTTTTACAGAGTCATTGTTTTGCACTGATTTTCTTATTATTCAGTAGATACCGCTCTCGATTTTTAGGAGCAGGTACAAAGTTTTTACAGAATCAGTCTCATTATAATCAGTTTAGAATCGTACCACGTAGGCACACTCATTAACAGTAGGACACGCACAAGATGATTTGTTGAGTATTATTTTTACACTACACTAGGAGATTTTCCAGTATTATATTTCGCGCCATAACCATTTTTAACCCTAAGGAACCTACGAGCCGTCTAGACGGCGCGCAAAAAGCGTACAAATAAACCTACGAGCCGTCTGGACGGTTTCCAACAAGTTGACGTGGAAAACTACACGCCGTCTGGACGGCTTTAAGAGCACCAGTTTTCGATCGCTAAATACACAAGCATTACGGGCGTTTTATCCAATCAAACGTAGCGTTACATTACGTCAGATGATTGAATTTTATAAATCCACTGTTGATTGGTCAATTCAGTTTGTTTACAAATTTCTACGTGAAAATATAAATAGTTTTCTGTGAATGAAATTCCTAGCGTAAAATCGTCAACGATAGCGTGTCGATTCCTTTATTTAACCGAGTACTCGATTCCCTGATGGCCGGAATCACTTAGTAAGAATGTCTAACCTAATTTATAATTGCGTCGGTAAAATATTACATACAGCTGAATAGCTACACTGACGCCTACAAGATTTAAAGTGCATCCTTACATAGCTTGCCCATTAATACCATTATATCACACCCGTCATTTAGCTTCTAGGGAGATATTGTCGCGCGTCTAGTCTAATTTCTGTTCCTCAATCATCTATCATGATACCGCATATTACGGGGCCGCTACTGGGTCAATACGGGCCCGTAACATGCATTATTAAAGTAATGCGAGTCATGAGACATATTAGCTTGCTATTGCCATTTGAAATCACCTTTGTTGACTGTTCCAGTTTTATTTCCGTTTTCTATTGTTCTTTCATCTTGTAAATGTTTCTCCTCTTTTTTTCTTCAGGATCATATGGCGAATAGGACAGTTATCTGGTTGAGATTTCATGAAAATGACGATTCTGTAATTCTATCTTCTGCGCTATTTTATTAACCCCTACCATTGTCAAAATTTTAAATTTTCAAATTAAATTAAAAGAACTGGTGTTCTTGTCTCAACAGATTTGGTGGAAGATGTTGCTGTCGTAGATAGCAACATCATCTACTAAACCAGTTGGTAAAAAAATGTACACCAGTTTCTATTAGCAGAAGTAGAACAGTACCAGTTTTCCAGGCTATTGGCACATTAAAAGATAGAATATTGACATAAGAGTGGTAAGGGTTAAATCTGATGCGCTTGATGTAAATCTACTGTACCATTTTATTTCTAATCACTTATTGTATAAGCTGCCATTGCAAACTACATGTATGTCAAATACAGTTTCTTCTATGTAAGTGTCATATTACTTAGATCGATTGGACTGGAAGATGTTGCTGCATTAGGTGACAACATGTTCCAGTGGTAAAACTTGCGTATTAAAGGGTTGAATACTGTATTATTTGTAAGCTATCAGTGTAAATATCACATAAAGTTTACTCGAAGTGAGAGGGAGAGAGAGAATCTCATCTTAGGTAATCAGACTGGACTATGTATAGTAGATTTGTTGAATATATCGAGTCCAATTTGATTGGAAACTGGTGTTGTTTTGGACAACAATAGATTCCAATTAAATTTGTCAAAATATACTCAACAGATTGTTTCTTTAGATTGCAGGTACTTTTGATCTTTATTGCTATTCATTCCTGGATTATTACCCTTGCCCTAAGGGGAAAGAGGGTATTATGTGTGTGCATGCGTCCAGTATTGCATCTAAAAAACTACTGATCCGATTCGTTTAAAATTTTAACACAACAAACCAATATAACCTAAACAAGGGTTTCCAGACTTTGGCTGTGATCTGTGTGATCATACATAAAGATTTAACAAATTTGGATATGACAAAAACGGTAGGGTGGTCTCGGCGGTGGTTTACAATCTCTGATTACTCCTGGTCATAATGTTATTTATCAAGCATCAAGTCTTCGACAATGATGGTAAGTGAGTGATAACTAGATTGCTTGGTCGATGACGCATTATAGCAAATCCCCATGCTCACCACTTTGACCTCTTTACCCATCCCATCCCTGGGGGCGTATCCTCTGCACTCCATAATCACATACCAAATTTGTTTGAATTAGTTTCATTACACAGAGACTGGAGTGGATTGATTTGAAAAATCTGGATGTCATCAGAGGAAGTGATCTGTGAGAGCAGGAGTTAAAATTAACATGAGCCAGAGGCTAGTAGAAATTGACCAGGGTTAATACAATGACCAGCCCAATGGTAACAATTTCATTTGTCAACCCTTTAATGGTCATGGTGGCCAATGAATGCCTCTGCTGTGATCTTAAGAAATGTTGATTAGCAGAGCAAGACTTTGAAAATTTACCACTAGAATGCTCGGTAATTGAGCCAGTCATTCCAGTTGTAAAATTTAAAAAATAGTCTTCCCTTGGTCTGTATAGAAAATTTGAAGGGCTAAAGTAGAATCTAGTAATCACTAGTCCTATCTGAATGTAGTGGCTCATTTGGCTTAATTTCAATTCATGGAGAGGGTGTCAACTGGTGTGTGAGAGTGGTCTATGAAAAATCCAGAAATCTAGATAAATCTGGAAGACTCCAATCTCTGCTCACAGTAAATTTCTTGACCTTTTAACCCCTTCTCCAACCCAAAGAAATAAATGTCACGCAATCCACAATTATATGGGCAACCCACACCAAATTTCTTTGAATTCCACACAACAGTTTGGGAGTAAAATATGAGACATTTTTTTGGGATATTTGAAGTTTGGACCCCACCCCCTGACCTTCAGTGGGCAGGGCCAAATCTAAATGTTGTCCTGCAAAGTGCAATCATATGGGTAACCGCCATAACAAATTTGGTTGAAATCGACCCAACTGTTTGGGAGGAGATAGCATGATGGACATACAGATAAGTGGATGGAGGCAATTATATCCCCATTTTTTCAAAACATGGAGATAATGAATGGACTCAAGGAGACAAGGTAGGTATGTGGATAATGAATGGACTCAAAGAGACAAGGTTGGTAGGTATAATTAATTCAGTCATCATACTAAAATGTAATTTTCTTTCGGATTGAGAAATTAGGCTACAACCATCATTTGCCATGCCACATTGTTTTCAGGACTTGTCACGAAAGGGTTAAACATAGTAAAAACTGGAATTGACAAAAGGAAGGACAGAGCAGAAATTTAGATTTTCTAATGGATAATTTTTTAGCTATGCCCCGCCCATCTCTACATAAGCTCCATCGATGATTTGCGCGTGTTGGGATCAGTTTATATACTTTGAATCCGGAATTCCAAATTTCATGGTAACCATAGATACCACTAACTTGGTGAATATTTTGAAACCAATTTCAAGTACTTTGATTTGACTGAAAGCTGTTGCTGCCCAACTCACCAGGTCAGCAAAGGCAAACTAATTCTAAAATATTCACCAGCTTTCCTTTATAAATCTTAATTTTTCCCCATTAAAATGAGATATGGGCAATTCATCTCTTACCTTGATCTTGTGCACATTACATTGTGTAGATTTCACTCTGCTGTCGCCGCTACTCACATAACAAATTCAGTTGACGTTTTGCCCCTCCCCCATCAGCCTCTTCCGACCCGAGCAGTGTCACAGCCTAATGTATTAGGTTGTCTCAACATTCTTCACCAGATTTGGTTATATTCCTTTAACTTTGACAGTGTTCCATCAACCCTACCTACCGCCACCCCCCCCCCCCCCCCCCCTCTGGGAATGGAGCCTAGTGTAAATGGTGTCTCCCAATCCACAAGCATATCGGTAATTTACACAATAATTTTGATTGAATTCTACCAAAAGCTTTCTGAGGAGATGGATGGACAGACAGACAGATGGAGGCGATTGTAATATCCCTGCATTTTTTTCAAAACGTGTGGGTATAATTAAGAGATTAAATTTAATTTATTGATATTTGATTCAAATCCCACCCAATCTCAAATGATACATAGAGCTTATGTGAGATACACATTAGCTGAATACGGTTGATAACAGTCGGCAGTCGATCCAGAACAGCCTCCGGCATAGCTGTCAGCCATTGATGTGTGTAGTAGCTGATCATGTTTCGAACGTACATCATCATGTTTTAATTCAAATACACTGTTTCCATACAAAAATTAGATTATAGAGTAACACAGGTCATCAAATTTTTATTTTTATAAAATCCATGTTAGTAAATCCATTAGGCGTAGCAGGAAAAACTGAGTCCGTTTAGAGTTTAGAAGCCATCGCCCATCACTCACCTGCAAAAAATAGGAAGGATAAGTTAGAAATATATAAGTGTTATATTAAGACTTTAACAATCAAATTTTTTCATGAAAATTTAAATTTTCTCATAGACAATGCCCATATGCAGACCAAGAGCAAGTCATTCCAGTGATACATTTTCAAAAATAATCTTACTTTGGTCGGAAAATTTACATTTTCCTCGACAACTGTAGCAGTTTTGGTCTGACTCAAATGTTAAATGGTTAACAATATACATGTACGGCGCACGGTCATAGGGATATATAGTCCGAGTCTGCTCTGACTCACCCCGTCCCAGTGACAGATATTTGGACAGACTGTCACAGACTGACAGTCTGTCCAAATATCTGTCACAGGGGCAGGTTGAGTCAGAGCAGACTCAGACTAAGGGATATACTGGTAAACATTATGACCCGACAACGGGTGTTATGGTCATACACACCCTCAGGTTTTAGCGCATAAATGAAATGAATAACATAATAAATGGTGGGCATATATCGTCCAAGGAGGGAGTATGACTACTAGTTACTGGATTAACCTTTTCAATCGACAAGAGCGAATAATAAATTTGCTACAAATGTTTCAAAATTCTGTTGAATATTTTGAAACTAATTAAACTGGCTAAGGCAGCACCAGCTTCACATTGGATTCAAAATATTCAACATCTTACATTTATAATGACTGTAAATGTGGAGTTCTGGAATTTCAGGTTAAAATGTGACAATTGTTTTGGATTTTGGGCACACAAGTTTATTTCAGGGCCCCGGTTCTCTATATATTTGATCAGAGGACACTGGCCACACAGTAAATGGTGATAGAATGTTTGCAACCAGGGCAATAGTGAAATATTTGTTTTCTAAGGAATTATTAGTAAGTTCCAGTCATCAATGATTATTAGTAAATGTGCTGTTACTTGTAAGTTTTCAGTTACTCAATGACTAATTTAACCGAGAAAGTTATAGATTGTGTTAAGAGAGCAGCTGAACCAATAATATATAAATCAATTTCGTTTACCTCTGGTCGCGAAATCACAATACGGTTATAGATAAACAATCCGATAATCTCAATCATCGATGCGTGTCTTTGTTTACAATTTCCGAGATAACTTACTCTTCACATTACTAGCATTAATTAGGCCGAGTTGAGATGCGAAAGTTGTCAAATATATCGGCATCCCACTTCCCGATTGGCAATATCGTTAATCTAGTCATCTGTCTACTTTTTAGTTTGTCGCGTACAAGAAATATGCATAGATTGACATATTTGAACACACAACTATTTTGCAAAACAGCTGATCGTGTCGCCATCTTGCCGGAAAAATTAATTTTCATGTATTCCCGACCAATCAGACGCATCAATCTTATAGTACGTGATACAGTGTTGCCAATAACGGGTAATGAGCTTGGTACTCGTATATTAAATACGGATACAATTCTATAAATTCCTGTCGTTCTCTCGCGATCTTTCACGATAAACGATTCCTATTTGGGACGCCTCTACGAAAAAATGCCCGATGCTATAGAATCTCGGTGTAAAACATTCGCGTTCGCTTTTTAAACGACTGAGTGCACCCAGCAGTGCTACATAGCATAAAATTTGCCATTTATTCGCTGTCAACGCTGAGAAACCCTGGTATGTGTTCGATTATGTATAAAGGAATTATTCAACATTGAATGAGGCCTCCCACACCAAAATCATGACCGGAATTTCTCAAAATTTTACGGTACCATGACATAATATAATTGTCATTTTCACATCTTATCGGATGAAAACCTTCACGAAACTTTGGTATCTGTTGGTTTTAATACCATTGTGATTAAATTTATCAATGGCATTTGTAAAATTTAAAAAAAATTCGATAAACTTTGCAAAAATAGACCAATATATTTATCCTATAAGGTGTGGCCATTTTGAGAGGCACGCTGACTAACTAAAATATATTTTATTCATACAAATTTTATATGTACTTAAAGGTATTTTATTGCCCTTTCTAATGATATATAGTTTTATATATAGTGATCTGTTACTTTGCCAAAAATAGTTAATATAGTTGGCATTGTAGCACTACGCCGCTATCACTCCACTACCGCTAACAGGCTAGGTTTCTAAGCAAGTTTCTAGCTTTTGGCTGTAGGATTTCTAGCACTTTTTTGTAGATTCTTGGTAGGGCCCAGAGGGTTAAGCCTTGCTGATGCTAAGGTGCCTGCCTGCCTTAGCAACGGTTCGAGCACTGTGACGTCATAATCTTTCTGTATCGATTAATTATCTAATATATCCGGATAGGCTGGTACCCGACTCCTCATACGCTCGCTGACGATTCTCTGGCTCAGGATATGGGGGCCGGTAATGGCTGCCATCTTTGTACGCGATTTACGTACATGACATCATTACACAGATAGGGGAAATCCATACGACAGCAGACGCTTCAAAGCGAAATGAAAGCTATTTAACCCTTGTACGACACCGCTTCGGGTATTAGTATGGTCTTATCTTACTCATTTCGTTACACTACATAACTAAAATGGAATTTTTCACTAAAGACTATTGCCCCAAATTAAAAGTCGCGCTATTAATCTAGATTATTTTCTTGAAGGATAGCAGTGGGCACACTTCCAAATTTTGTTACCAGTTTTCGTTCATCGCTTAGTACTACTAAATAGTTAGCTACTTCTAATAGTAGAAGGCCTAGGCTACTTATTTACTTGTTATGTGACTCTTCTAGAGTTTATTTTGCGGGAATACTTGTATAAATTGTATAAAGTATACTAGTATTTCCTTCAAAATCAGCTTGGCCTACCGCTAAGGGTAGTGGGGAGGGTGGGTGGTATTGGGGTGAGGGTGGCTGATTGGTGGAGGCAAATGAAAATCGTTTCAGCAGGGGTGTTTCCTGCGAAGCTTTGAAAATTTGATCCATTGATTACTTTCTGTATCATGATTCCAACACATTATGTTGAATATTTTGAAACTAAAATTACTGGAATTGTAGAGGCTGTCACAGCATCTTACAATAATATTTTTTGTGTCCTTGGATCATATGGTCACATTTCTGCACCATTGGATTAATATAATTTGGATAATGAGGGGTACCACAGAGCTCTGTTCCTCCCCCACCCCCCACCCCACCCAACATTCACCCCAGCCAAAGTATATATATAAGGCACCATGGAATGATGGATGCCCTTTTTAAAATCAGTTTCATTGCCATAATACATATAATAATGATTTATGACCAACCATTAAAACCATAAATGATGTTAACTCTCCAGGTAAATAACTATGATCTACACGTGAACCACTGATCCTGTGATCATGTAGGCCTTAATGGATCAGTAACAGATAACTCATTTATTAATGGTAAATCCAGATTGATCCATTTGGATCACTTGTTTTTCACAAGTAGCAAATCTAAATATATAAAAAAAGGACTTACATTTACTGCTTACTTTATCAAATACCTGTAATCTGTAGCTGGTTTAATCTGTGAAAGGTTATTGTTGAAATTAAAGTTGTTGTTAATTATAATATTTACATGTAAATTTCGTTTGAAAATACAAATAAGTTGGCCTGAAATGTGCAAATTTGTGATTAACAGCAAAGTTACACGTCAGAAATGTAAACATTTTGACAGTTAAATGAGAATCTGGTTTTGAAATAACAGAGATTTAAATGGAAATGTGAAGATTTTACAAAATTCAGGCTAGTATTATGAAAATTTAAGTCAGAAATATAAAAGCTTTCAGCCCGAAACAAGGGCATTTTGGTTTATATCAGATTAATTTCAGGCCACACTTAAATTATTGTTTATTTGGGGTAACCAACTTAATATTTTGGTTATGTATGCTTATATATCCAAAATATATTATATGGTTTAATACTACAAACAAACCATAATTTATGAGTGGTCTTGGTGATCTTGAGAAATGATATCCGACTGCCATAGATCAAAGTAGACTTTGAAACCAAGAGGCACAATGGGCATGGTGGGCCTGTATCACTCACCTAGGATATCAGTATCTGTATAAGAAACATTTAAAATTGGGTTTCAAACACAGATTATGGATGGAATCATGGAAATGTGTACTTAAATGCAGAAATTTGTGCTGAATTGCAAACATTTCTTGCTGAAATTTGTAAATTTTGTGTTAAAAGCAAAAGTTTAGAGAAATATATAAATTTTGACGGTTAATATGTGTATCTGGGCTCAAACTGTTAACTCTGTAATGGACCGTTTCGTCAAATATTAGCCAGTGTTTAAAATTTAACAACAAATTAGAAAATTTTGACCAAAAATGAAAGAATATGTGTGAAAATGCAAAAGTTTGGTACTGAAATCTGTGAATTTGGGATTATAAGCAAATGTTTACCAAGAAATATATAGATTTTCACAGTTAATAAGAATATCTGGGTTCAAAATGCTAAAAGAAATTTCAAATGACCAGTAATCTGAGAATTTAAGCTCGAAATATGAAGATTCTGGTCAGAAACATGCAGTCTTGGACAGGATACAAGAAAATTTGGACTAAAAAGAACTGCTTTGTTTAGAAACAAAACATATGGGTGCAAAATGCAAAAGTAAGACAGTTTAGGCTGAAGATGCACACATTTCTGTTTGAAGAATTGATAACTATGTTCCAATTATGAACATTTTATCAGGAAACATGAATATTTTAGGTAAAAAATTTAACAATTTACCGGTAGGCCCAAAATGGCAAAACTTTGATACGAAATAATGGCCACTGGCCAATAATGTCAAATTCCTATTCAACAGGCCCAAAACATATATTATTGCCATGTTCACTGTGAAAATTCATCAACTGAGATAGCCGAGTCTAAACCCCTAATGGTAATTAAGCCGGCAAAAACCAGCCCTTGTAGTGGTATTGATATTTTCAAGAATTTATCACTGTAATACCTGTGTCAGTCATTCCAGTGTTAAAATTTCAAAAAATATTTCTTGGACTGCAAATGGACATTTACTAAGTAAAATGACAATTTTCTTAACCAATCCTAACCATTAACAGCAACAATTTTGACAGGAAATATGACGATTTTTGACTGAAATGCATAATTTTTATTCAGAAACATGAAAATCTTGGTACAAAGGCAGAAATATTACCATTGGCTGAAAATACAAACATTTCTGTACAAAGCATGGATATCCAAGTTCCAAATTGAAAATTTTGACAAAAACATGACCATTTAGGTCAGAAATGAAAGAATTTGTATCCAAACAAAAAGATAATTTCCATGCAAAACAAAAGAATTGATGATCAAGGACACTGGCTCAAAGATAAAAATCTATATATCACTGTTTTCACTGTCAAGACCATCAACTACGTGTAACAAAAGCTCAACTGTGATTGGTCGATAACGTTGAGTTTGCTTTAGCTTAGCTGACTTTTCACACACATATATCTGGGAAAAATATCTACCAGTAGATCAATCTGTCCTAGTTTCTTAAGAATATATGTAAACAGTAAATTTTCTTAAATTTGAATGGTCACTAATAATAACACATTCAGCCAGTAAGCTCTGCATGAAGTGGATGATGGTGTGACTTAGTGATCCAAATAGGCAAGGGCCTCTATTCCAAACTCAGAATTTGCTACTGGTAGAATGGTTAATGGTTTTTCAAAAAAATTAACGACATGCAAACACACATTGCCTATTGTTTTATTTATTGAGCTATTTAGACCAAATATATTGCCACAGAATAAGCTCATTTGGCCTCTCAGGCTTTTCAGACCAGGTGAGCTAGAACTGAGGTCTGCAGACAACTAAATATTTTGAAAATAATTTGTCTTAAAGTGATTTACATGTAGGTCTTGCGGTTTGTGCAGCTATATCCTTAAATCGAATAATGTGACTGAATTAATAAAGAAACAAGGAGTGTTTTGGTCTTGCTCACTCTGATTACAAATAAATCTGTTTTTAAGAGAGATTATATGAAGATTGTAGAATATCTTGAAAATAACCTGATTGACAGGTGTTTGCGAACAGCAGGTTTCAGTGAAATTGTTTTTAAAATAGTTTGCCTATTGAAATATCATGCACGTACACTGTCATTGTCATACAGAGTGAAATTGAATATTTTTTCCACTGTTTTTATTAATATATACACCTGTGCAAAAGTTAAGCACCACCCTATTTTTACGCACATGCGAGGGTATATTCATGTGCTATGAAGAAAGCAATAGCATAAACATTTATGTACCCATCCATCTTAGTGCAAGAGGTAATAATGCAACTAGAGGAATGCTGATTATGATGGTGGGGAAACACTGTATGTTTTTGTTTGAACTTGAAAACGAGGCCTGAATATGGTTACGTTGACACAACTGACAACTATTGCCCTACAGTTGACACACGTGGCTAGATTGTCATTAATGGTGTCTGAAAACGAAGTTTAACATCTGTGCACGAGTTTGAGACTGTCATTATTAATACCGGGTATATCCACCTTGTGCCTGGATGACGGCCTGGACACGACGTCTCATGCTGGTCACCAACCGACTGATACGCCATTGTGGTATTCGTTGCCATTCAAGATGGAGTGCGTCTGTTAATTCCTGTAGGTGCTGCACAGGAGGATCCCTCCTTCTCACCATGTTTCCCAGAATGTCCCAGATATGCTCAATAGGGTTCATGTCAGGGCTCCTTGCTGGCCATGGTAGGGTTTCGATGGCATTCTGGTGGAGGTATTCATGCACAGCTCTAGCACGATGTGGTCGGGCGTTGTCATCCATGAATATAGGGTGGGTTCCAGGTGCATGATTTACAAAATGAGGGACCACAACTCTATCCAGTATGGAATCTTGATATCTTTGTCCATTTAGTGTTGCAGGTACAGTCAACAGATCCAGCTTACAATCAAATGAGATGCACCCCCATATCATAACGGAACCTCCACCAAATGGAACTTCTTCCATGATGTTACGTTGGTCGTACGCCGTGCGTCTGGACCTCCATACACGAGTTCGACCATCTGTGGCATGAAGCAGGAACCGACTTTCATCGGACCAGTGTACCCGTCTCCTGGATCTCATGTTCCAGTGTCTTCTTTCGTTGCACCACCTCAGACGCTCCCCTTTGTGGTGTGCAGTGAGGAGAGGACGTCTGACAGGTCTCCTAGCTTTCATGCCAGCAGCATACAGTCTCCTTTTGACGGTAGACATTGACACTCTATTGCGCATTTCCCATTGCTGGCTGAGCACTCTGCAGTTGGTGAATGGAGATCTCCTAACAAGGCGTACTAGGGCTCGATCATCACGGTCAGTAGTCTTCTTCGGTCTTCCAGATCTAGGCCTGTCCTTCATCTCGTTAGTTTGCCCATGTTTTGCAATCAAACGACTGATTACAGTATGGTTAATGTTCAGCTGTCTGCCAATCTCTCTGCATGACATACCAGTGGTATGCATGCCTATGATTTGCCATTTCACACGATCACTTAACCTTCGTCTTGCCATAGCGGTTCACAATCAAGAGCTAATTCTCTCTGTACAAATAAACCACGGTCATGAACACAAAAGTCCTAATCTTGTCGCCTAAATCTGTATGTAATGTTCTACACCTCAAACTGGACTTTTACATAACTGAACACGTGTGCTGTTTCCCGCCACGCACGGACATCAAGCGGCTTGAAGTCATGCATGCATGTGCATTTCGTACTTGGAATTATGTCAGCTAACGCGGGGACAAAAAGTATGGCAGCCTAGTTGTACCATCATGTTTCTACGTTCTATTGTTTTTGCTGGTGCTTAACTTTTGCACAGGTGTATATATATATTTTTTTCAGATGAGAGTTCTCACCTCAGATGGATATGTTACTAAATGCCAAACATGACCATGTCACCCAAGTCATTATTTCACAGAAGTCATTATTGTTTTGTGTGACAGCATTTTCTCATTGAGTATAGGGGTACAGCATGAAATATATTGCTCAGATTTCCTGACTTTCCAGCTGATCATTGAAATCTTATATAAAAATTTTCATTCCAGTGAATTAAGTTGTGATTTACTTCATGGACAGCAGATTTTCTATCCCCACACTTTTTGCAAAAATGCTGGAATAATGAAATCGCACTTGTTTGTTCATTTACAGGCCACGATGAGACTATTTAAAAAAAAAGTTTACCACTGTAATGACTGATTCTACTGTCGCACCAGCCAATCGATCAGTGTTTAACTTTCAAAAATAATCTCTTGGTGTACAGAGCCATTTCTCAAGACCACTGCAGAAGCTATTTTGGCCGGTTCGGTGATTAACGGGTTATATTCAAGTCATTAACTCATTCAAAACCCAAAAACCATACAACATATTCCTCATGGTAATACAAAGTTTTTGAGCTGATAGATAGTAATACCAGTTTAACCCTCAATGTCTCAATTTCAAGACAATTATACAGGAAACCTGTTAAATATTTTTAATCTATGGCAACAGCAGCTCAGTCAAATTGGTTTCAAAATACTCAATATAATATTCATTATTGTACATCATAAAGAATATCAGGCTAAACAAATTATTCTGGATGAAAAACATTATGTTGAATATTGTTTTAACTAGATTCAAGATTCTTTACTTTCATATAGATAAATAATTTAATAGTTCAAAACAGGCATCCACCAAAGACTAAGGCTATGTGGTGCTGGGCGCTTGACAAACTAGGTAAATGCACGGATGAAAAAAACTTAACAACCTACAACAGTGAAAGACTGATATCCTCCTCTCCCCCCCCCCCACCCCCACCCTTTCCAGAATAACAACAGCCTACAATACAGTAGCACTAGATAGGTTAATATATTTCCAAAGCTTGAATATTTTCGCAGCACTGGCTTCCAATCAAATTAAGTCCAAAATATTCAACTGTACATTTTATCTTGTTTTGGAAACAATATAAGTTATTTCTGATCCGCATTGTACGTCCAACAGCGGGAAGTTGACATTTCCCGGAATCTTAGAACACGTTTACAGAAATGTATTTCAGCAGCTTGAATCTGACAATGCGCTACAGATTAGTACACAATTTTGCCAAACAATGTTTGTTTGCATTTCATGATACGGACTAGACACTGAATAAGTGCCGTTTTATGCGGTGTATTTCCGTATTCATAATCAGCTGATTAAAATGTAAACAGAGGTATTTTACACCACTCATTTGTTTTGGTGTTCCCCCGGGCTAAAAATTAACAACCAATAGAAATATTCGGTCTTACGCGTATGCGACTTATCTACATTAGCCAATCAGCGCCGTGGACTCTGTAGCCGTTACCGGCTCCACTATTGCGATTATGAGCAATTGGAGTCGGTTACCAGCTTAATATCCGGACTCCCCTCTGGTTAGGCTAGGATAGGTGAACCGGATTTCGTTCCAGTTTTCGGATGCAAGTAATGAAATTGCTGGATCTAAATTATTAATTGAGTCATTCTAGATTTAACCTTTTTGGCAAAACCACATCCTGAATCTAAATTAACTAATCCGGTTTCACATAAACCAAGCGTAGCATTATGGGGAAAGGATGGGCTATCCTTAACACAGGGTAATCTAAACCTTATATTAGTTACTTGATCGATTTAATTAAAACATTATCTCTGTCAGCCGTGATTTTGAAGCATTCAAAACTAGCTAAATTCAGTCTAGAAACTCGGACACGTTTGTAGGACAAACGCCATAGGTGAAGGTCATCAAATAAGGTCACCTGTACTCACCCGGTAGTTAGAGAGGTCACTCTGCTTTCAATAGAAAGGTGAGCTAGACTCTTTCAGCTCCTAACTACCAAATTTCAAGATCTTTCTTATACTTTTATACTTGATCTCATTTACCGGCTGTCTCAGGATTTAGTCCCAGCCCGCTTACTTATATAGTTCTTAGAATAACTTTCAGGTCAGCATCTTGATTACTTGTCCAATAAGCGGCACAAGATTCTTTACTTGAACAGATTATCCTAGGATTGTAGGTCCACATGCTTATAGTGTCCAAGTCCTTCGTAGCATTGTTGACTTTCAACATCAGTTAGCAAATATTTAAACTGGATAAAATTTATGTCGGAGTGTTGTTGCCAGATAGTGTGCTCGATCGCTATCGTCTATGGTACAAAAATCTGGGCATAAGTTAACTGTTATTTATGATTCAAACTTAGTCGCTGAGTTAGCCATTGTATAGGTTCCTTAGTTGACATTTATTTTCAATATATACCAAGTTTGATGTAAATCATCCGGTCAATTTTCAATTGACTTATATAAGTTGTCCTTGATACAACTGCGCACTTTACACTACACTGGCTAAGCATTGGAGTAAGAAATTATAAGCTAATTATTTAGCTATTTAGCCGATATAAATCTTAAGAGCGTGTCAAGTTGTTTGCTAACTGAGGATTACTTGTGTAGACTAAGAAGGTTGCACTACCCCAATGTTCAACCGACTTGGTGTAATCTACCTTTGCTTAGCCTTGTAGCAAAACATTTTCTTAAAAGAACTTCTGTTCTTCTTTTCGACTTAGCAGACTCGGCACCAGTCTTTAGTAAACCCATTAGGAATTTGGTGCAAACCCGTCCTTTTGCATTCTAACAACCTCGGCACTTGCACGGCCTGCACTACTAACCTGCCCTTCGCCCCTTTTTCAAGACTCTGTTTTGTAAGGTGTACCTTGAGTGTCATCTGACCCACAGTATGGACTTTTCATCCGTATATATATATATACCAATTTTTTTTTAATTGAAGATATTTTTTACCTTTTATCACTGGAATGACTGACTTAATATTAGTTGTTATTAACAATATTTTAAAATTGGTATATTTATGAAGTTTTAGCACTGGAATGACTGGCTTGGTTATCGAGCCCATCATTATAGTGGTTAAATTAATAAATTGTCAAAAATAGTCTTATCTTGGCCTGCAAATGGACATTCCCCAAGAACACTAGCGAGGCAGTTTTTTGCCGGCTTCATCGTGAAAGGGTTAAAAAGAATCTGACAGACCAACCTACCAATTGACAGACGGAAATAAAAGATGAGTATATTCTATACTAAATAAACTAGTTTTATTGATTTATTTAGTGTGCATTTGCGTGCTATAATTTCTCGCTGTTAGGTATATGGTTGTAAAATCTTAAATGATATATTACTGGTACATCCGTCCACTCATCGATCCATCCGTTCATCTGTCCATCTCATTTCCGATAAAGCTGCCTAAATTGCAGCTATAAATGGTTTCTGATCAAATTACAGGATTGTATGAATTCTACAATTTGAATAACCTCCTCGCCGTCTCCTGTTGACATCCAATTAGAATGCAGGAAATTTCAATTTCCCTTTCTCCGAGATCTAACAATACTCACCATTCTGTTACTTTCTGATACACAGCTGGCCCTGACAGCTGGCTCTAGGACTATAGACGTAGAAAGCTTTACCGACTCCTTGGAACCGGGTACTCGGCTCCCAACTGCCGAGTACCCGTCTACCATAGAGCTCATATTGTTTGCATACCCACCAAACAAGAGAAATCCATGGCTTGCCTCCGTGGGGCTGGGAGGCTGGGTCCGTAACAGAATGGTGAGTATTGTTAGATCTCGGAGAAATGGAAATTGAAATTTCATGCATTCTCCTTCGATCAATACTCACCATTCTGTTACTTTCTGATATACACCAGATTTGTTCAGTAACCTGGTGGGAAGGGGCAAGCCATAAATGCTACTTTTGCCCCTTGGAGAAAGATTTAGACTTAACAACTTGACTAACGGAGACCTAAAAGGACCGTCAAGTTATCGGAACCGAATCACATTCACATCACTGCCCCCCCCCCCTTTTTCTCCTAAGAAAAGGGAGAGAACTCACGAAATGTATCTCGCCTGAAACACAAATATGCCAAGAGGGTTAACTACTCTTTGCATATATTAGCCTGGGAATGAGCATGAATATATAAGATGAATGATCATGATATATAGACATAATACAAAACACTCTCAATCGTGAATTACCTCATGATATTTGGAATTCAGACCTGGAGCCTCCAACCATTCACTTGTCTGGCCTCAGTGACACAACTGGTTGATATCCTCTCGCTCGACCAAGCCTCCTTCTAAATTCTCTCTTACAAATGCCAAAAAAGGAAGAACAGCAGTGCGGTCATATAGCTATCGTCTCAAAACAGCTAAAGCGAGTGGAATGGCGAAGTCTGACACATCCCTCATATAGTAATCCGTGAAAGAGGACTCACAGTGCCCTTGTGCGACAGCCATGATGTCCTTAAATGGAACACCATTGTCAAGGCCGGAAGAGGTGGCTATTCCTCTAACAACGTGCCCTTGCGCCTTGCACTTGGTGCCCAGTCGTAATCTCACGGGTAATCTGAATGCATTCGACTACCCAACGAGAGATAGAATCCATGGATGCGGCGCCATATGGCTCCATAAGGCAGATCCACAGATGTCTACCATTCGACCGTAATGAGTTTGTCCGTTTTGTACTTAGTCAAAGCACGGACTGGGCACCAGACACCGGCATCACGATCTAACCTACTTAGTTTCGGTATAGCGATCGGTTTGCCGGGATATCTCAAAGACCGAGATCTTTGACATAAACTCTGCTCTTGGCAGTAGACGCAGACCCTCTCTGGAGACAATAATCGGTCCCTCTCTGCTGAAAGTGCATGGATCACACTGCGCCTTCTAGCTGAGGAAGCTGCCAATAGAAAGACCACAATTAGAGTCAAATGCTTTAGACTAGCCGAACGCAACGGTTCGAAAGGGTGCTTGGCCAGTACATTAAGCACTAAAGATAGACTCCAGGCTGGAATGACTACCGGTTGTCTCGATCGGAGATTGCTCATTCCCTTCACCATCACACTCAACTGGGCCACCTCTGGACTATCCCTGTTGGCTAGACAAGGGATAACTGATGCCAAAGCTGACTTGTATCCAGCAATTGTGACACGAACTAGTCCGGAAAAGAACAGCTCACAGAGAAAGTCTGCTATTTGCTGAATAGTGGAATGAAAGGTAACAATACCCCCTTCCTCACACCAGTCTGCAAATCCGTTAACCCTGTCGCTATATGACATGAAGGTTGGCCTCCTCGCAGCCGCGCAGTCAATAACATTTCGGGATGCTCGTGTAGGAAGCGTCCCTTGGCCTGGGAGATTATGTTCGGAATCTCGGGCAACTGCACTGGATTTTCCACCATCTAGCAGATCCGTGAACCACGCCCTGCTTGGCCAATACGGCGCTATTAGCAGGACCAGACACGGTTCCTCCTTGATCTTCACCAATACCCTCGGCAGAAGGATGGTGGGTGGGTACGCGTAAGCGTGCATCCCTCTCCAGCTTATCGCCAGAGCGTCTGTATCGACGGCATTTGGATCTGGAATTGGCGAGACATAAGTCATGACTTGAGCATTTCCCATTGTGGCGAACAAGTCCACGTTGGGTTTGCCCCAATGCTCGAAGATCCTTCGTAGAACTGGAGGGTTGAGGGTCCATTCTGTTGGCAGAATTCTGTCTGCGAGACAAAGCATCCGCCAGAATGTTCAATCGGCCAGGAATGTGAGCTGCTTTCAAAACAACCGAGTAATTCCTGCACCATTGAATCAAGTGCCACACTTTGATACACAGTGTGGGTGACCTGGTCCCGCCTTGGTGATTTATGTATGATACTACCGTCGAATTGTCTGACCGTATCAATATCACCTTGCCCCTGATCATCGGAAGAAACTCTTCCAACGCCAATTCCACTGCCATCATTTCCAACAAATTGATATGCAGCTGACTCTCCAGTTGAGTCCATGTGCCCGAGACCTGGTGTTCTCCCAGGCAGGCCCCCCACCCCTCCAGCTATGCACCCGTGTACACGGAGAGCTGGGGGTGGGGTGGGTGCAGCGAAACCCCTACTAGGAGATTCTGACGCTGTTTCCACCATACAAGATGCGATATCATCGGCTCCAAAACTGGCACTGGTTTTGACAGGGGTTCTGTTCTCTGTTTCCACAGAGACATCAGATACAACTGGATAGGTCTTCGCATTAGAGCAGCATACGGGATCACTTGCTCCATGGAGACCATCATGCCCAGCATCTGAAGAAACCGCCTCGCCTGAATGTGGTTTCCCACTCGAAAACTCTTGAGGATGGCTAACAGAGACACCACTCTGGGCTCTGACGGGTAAACCCTGCCCTCCTCGAGATCGACTCGCATGCCCAAATAAACGAAATGTTGAGTGGGTGTCAACTCAGATTTCTCCTTGTTGACTAGCCAGCCTAGATCTGAAAGTAACTTCAGAGTCAGAGCAGTATCCACGTTCAACCTGGCTGCAGAGTCTGCTTTGAGCAGCCAGTCGTCTATGTAGGTGTGTAGCGCCACGTTCTCTTCTCTGAGAAACGCTGTCACCGCAAGGACCACTCTTGTGAAAACCCTCGGAGCTGTCGACAGGCCAAACGGGAGAACAGTAAACTCCCATACTTGATTCTGAAACGCAAATCTCCGGTTCATAGGAATGTGGAAATATGCATTTTTCAGATCAATCGACACACACCACATTCCCTTCATCAATCCTGCCATTACCGACCTCGGTTTTTCCATCTGGAACCGAGGCGTATGGATAAACCAATTTAATGGCCTGAGATTGAGTATGGGTCTCCATCCCCCCGTACTCTTGGGGACAAGGAACATATCTGAATAGAAGCCCGGAGTGTTCTGGTTCGCTGGGTTTATTGCTCCCTTCAGAAGCACACCCAACACCTCGTTTTGAATGGCTTCTAACTTGTCTGGGTCCCGTGGAAAGTCCCACCAATCCGGCATGTACCCCTGGGATAATCATCCCGGGACCAGACTGTCTGACGTCACACCCCACCAGGCCTCGACGAAACGCATGAGCCTTCCACCCTCCATAGACGCCTCGACGTCTAACGGGGTTGTCCGGCTCATGGTCCGCTCCCCCCCCCCCCCTTTCTTAACGAGAGAGAACCATTTCCGTCTTGGCTCGGCAGGTATAACTGGCACCGCTGTCCCTGTCGCACAGGTGCGGTCCAGGCGGATATGAAGGGAGCTCTTGTACCCTCAGGTACAATCCGCTCCCTTCTTTCTGCCCTTGGAGGACTTACCCTTACCCCTCCCCCTGCCCTTCCCGCCTCTAGGGCGATCATGAGCAACATTGGGGAAGGTAGGGGCCTCCACAATCTTCCTGGCTTTCTTTGCCGGCGGCGGCTGAGAAAATCCAGACGAAGCAGAAGTCGCAGTAGGCTTAACTTTCGCCTTGCCTTTCTGCTTCTTCTGCGTCTTCGAAGGTTGGAAAGCTAATGGTTTCCCTACAGCCCCTAGTGCGTGCGCTTGCCGCACTAGCTCCAGCTGTAGGTTTACGGCCAACCAATTCTGTGCAATGCTGGCAGTGTCCTCTAGGATGGCCCGCGCCTGGCCACCGAAGATGCTAGGCCCTGTCAGTGGTGTCCCAAGAAGACGCTCCCTGACTGCCGTAGCCGGATGCATATGGTCAAGAACCATTTGCCTCCTGGACTTTGTCACACGCGCCTGCACCGTTGCCAGTGCGTCCATAGACAGCACCAAGCCGTCATTGACGCACGAAAGCGCCACAGGTGGCACAGGGTGGCCTGCCCCCGCTTCAGCCCACACCGACTGAAGAAGGCGATACGAATGGTTGACAGCACTCATAGCTGCGGTCACACCTTCATCGCATAGGGACAGGACTTCATCCTGGTGTGCCTGGGACTTGTCCACAAGTGCCGGACCGGGGCCACCCGCTCAAGCACTCTGAACACCCAGTACCCAGCGGTCATTCTCTGTGACCGACGGGACAACACCATACCTGTCGTATTCCCCCCCCCCCCCCCGTGGAATATGACCGCATGGAGGCCGCAAGAAGCTGGCCCTTGTTCATGTGTTGTTTGCTATACATAGTATCAAGCAACACCATAAACCATGGATCCAGTCCAACAGACTGGATCAGGGCTGCGGGCAAGATCCCCATCCTAATCGATGCACCGATGGACGGGGTACATCCTCCTCGGCAGTGGTCGGAACCACAGACGGGTCCACCCTGGCTAGCCAAGCCAGAGCCTCAGACCAATCCGTCTCCGAGGAGGACACTCCTGTGAACACGTCACCCATTGACATGTTCACGGCCCTACCAGCAACGGCCTCCCGGCTAGGAGCCATTGCTGATATTCCAGGAACTCCGGCACCGTACGGTTCCGCCGCCACCCCATGGAACACACCAGTCCATGGAGTAGGCCTGCACGGAAAACCGTGCTGACCCATAGCGGTTGAGGAACCGTGGCCAAACACGGGCGCCAACGGCACCCCATGTCTGACCGCCGGACCAGGCGAGATAGGTGAGTACCATGCCTGGCCGGCCACACCCGTCACCGTGGCGGTTTGCAGCAAACCAACCATCACGGGACCGGTGCCCGGTACCGGAGTGGCCTCAACCACGGGCAGAGCCGCTGCCCTGGCTTGCGCCAGGCCAGACAGCTGGAGGTCGGGTTCCATCAGGATGGAATCGACCTCCATGCTCTCCACCCGCGGCCTCACAGGCCGCAGCACCCTCTCCTGTTCGGCCTCCTCATCTTCAGACCCCTAAGAGTCGTCACTAGACAAGGAAAACTGTGGATGGCTCCCATGCCTGACGGACCGGCCACCGCTACTGGACCACCCGGAGGTGGCCGCAGAGAGACAGAACCCATCAGGCCGGAGCCCGACGGGACTGCCAGGGGGCCGCACGAAACAGCTCCCTCGGTGTCCAGTCCAGAACCATGTCCAAGGACAGGGTTCGAATCAAACATGGGGAGAGAGCCCTACAACTTTTGGCAGCAGGGACGACACCAGCGTGGGCAGAACGCTATGCAAGACACCGTGCCTAGCCGGACCAAACCACATTGGTGGTGCCATCTCCACCACCTCCGGTTGCAGACGTGGAACGCCCCCACGGGCCGAAACGGACGCTCCACGATTTACTCTCGGAACGCCTGACCCCGCGTCAGACCCTGCCAAGTCCTTCTGGCAAGGAACTTAAGCATCATATTGACCGACCACACAGCGCAAACGTTACACCTACTGTCAAGACTACACTTAGTACAGTGGAAACAGACATGGTCCTTGTATAGAATCCGTACGATATGTGGCACTCGACACATGATGGCGGGGATGGCTTGGCCTATAAACCTACAATAAGCCAGCGGAACGAAACAAAAATGGAAGGCAGACAATTAATTTTCAAATAATTTGACCATAAATTAACTGCAAACCCTCCCGCACCCCCACCCCGCAACGTTACAACAAAGATCGCATTGACTATAACGACAAGAACGAAGCGGGCATAAATACACCCATAATTGATCCTCCAGGATGTATAACGGAACCAGGAATCATATCGCATAGCATTCGGGGTATATTTACCAATTAATATAAATTATACTCCTAACGAAAGCCAAAACGATACGTGAAGAAACAACAAAATGTAAACAAACTGCTGTAGCACACGGTAAAACCGCAGACCACGCATCTCTCAAGAATTTTGACACCACCGATCATTGCAAACCGATCGTGATCACACGTAAACTTGACCATTCCAAAGTTTTCTGGTACCATTTTTAGTACGCAGCACCCAGAACAAGATGCGCGAATTAATGAAAAATTTTCTTCACATAAACATCCGAGCATCACGGGTGTGATGTCACCCGCTCGGACCCTACGGAGAACGACGTCAGCCGATATTCGTGTTAGAAATACTGTAGCAAACACCTATTTTCATATCTGCCGATCGCCTGTTGGGGTTTACAGAAGGCGATCGTCTGGCATATCTCGTTGTTAGCACACGTCCCAGATTCTATGGGGTCAGAAATTGGAACACGCGACACAACGAAATTTAGAGACCTAAGTCTTTTAACTATGGATAATAAGGAATTATACAACCTGGTTATCATCGGCGGTATCCTCCATTTTATCCTTTCAAGAACGCACAAACTATCAAATCACAGATAAAAGACTTAGATTTCTTTTCAAAAAACTTTAAATCTCTCCCTGCAAAAAACGTGGACAGGTCTTGTTGCTATGCAAACAAGAATGAGCTCTATGGTAGACGGGTACACGGCAGTTGGGAGCCGAGTACCCGGTTCCAAGAAGTCGGTAAAGCTTTCTAAGTCTATAGTCCTAGAGCCAGCTGTCAGGGCCAGCTGTGTATCAGAAAGTAACAGAATGGTGAGTATTGATCGAAGGAGAAAAGGCAATGGCTTAATCAGCACGGCTTTGATCAAAGCGTGAGCGTGTGAGCAGACACACGCGTGTCTGTGCACGTGTACATGATAATTACTCAACAATTCATGCACAATAATTGTAGGCCTACTCGATCTGATCATGATAAAAATGCAATGTGCAATGGATGGATATATGGATGAAAACCCTCAACAGACTCCCCCTTTAGCGGGTTGGTCTGTAGTTTTATTAACCACTATAAAAACATACTTACCGTTCAATCACTACTTGCTAAATCAAATTATCTGCATTTAGCTACCAGAATAAGATTTTTATGCTCGCTTACATGCTCCCTTATGCCTATACCATCACCATGCATACCCTTAACCAGGCTACTGGTAAGGGAACCCCCAGCATAAGCCTCAGTAGACTGGCACCAGTCTGTACTCATTCCTTGGTGACGCCTGTCACTAAGCGCGCCCGTGCATGCGTAACAGATCCCAAATAGGAAACAGATTCACTTTTCTAAATTTAAGTGCCATATATCCTGACTAGATTCTCAAATCACTACCCTGCGGGAAGGCCGAGACCGGGTCATAGTGATTGAACGGTAACGATACTGGCTAGCAAAATCTTACCAGAAGATCGGGAAAGGCTACCAATCAGATCCTCTTTGACCAAAAGAGAGTAGCTAGAAGAAATTCTTCAAAATGGTCCATGACTATCTACAGAAACAAATACAATCAGGAATATTGGAAGGAACATGAAATCAAACAATCCTGTCCAGAACTGAGACAGTGCGATCATCGCCCGAACCTGACTGTCCAAAAAGGGAGACATGAAAGATAAAATCTGGGCAATCAGACATGTCGCAAAAAGATTTGGATCTAGTGACATCCTAAAAAACCCTCGTTTCTCCTTCTAAAATGAAAGAAAACTCCATGGCAATGACTGGATGAATCGAGATTTAGATGCCTATCAGACAATCCGACCAATGAACAGAAGCCTGGATCTACTTTCCAAAGAGCCTCTTCTATAGACTCCTTGACAATCATAGAAAACAACAACTCCTCTAAAGCTGATAGCTTCTGATTAGAAGAAACAGAAGACCATTTGGGAGAAGAGACTGCAGAGAAGGGTTCTAGATCCAAGAATATCTAGCCCTTTTGATAAGGGTCGCCCTTAAAGATGTGGCAAACTTACTATATGTTTTGGTCTATGATTGCTCTTGACCATTGCAAGGTGGGAGGTAATGTTATGATTTCAACTTAGCAGAGCGTGGTTACGATCTACGGACCTCTGGGATATGGGCCGAGTGCACTTCCACTGCGCCACTCTCTAAAGAGGACTGCTCGTAGAAACCACATAGATTACCTATATGCTAATGCTTAGCCCTCACGAAAGAGGTAACTCACGTTTATTATGGATATTTTAATAATACCGCTCACTTTGAATGGAGATAAGTCTCATATCAGTAAAGCCTAACTTATTAAAATGCTAAAGACTCTGCCAAAAATTATAGATAATTTTATTTATAGAGATTTAACCAGATATTGTAGCAAACCAAAAACCCATAGTACGCCTATGGGAGTGCTTAGAGTCAAGATATAGCCAAATCCTGTACCTGAGAATCTGCAATAATCCCATCTGGAATTCGAAAACTCAACTTGTGACAGAACTTAGCAGGAAAGAATGAAGAAAAGAAATTACGGTTTCCCAAACCACCACTCAAAATGACGAACTAAGGGAAATTTACTTCGAATAGAATGCATGACAAATGCCTGTTCAGAGAACTATGGCAAACCTTTGACTATCTAATTTAAAAATCACATAATAATGGTGATTTAATAAAAAAATTATATTGAATACTTCAACGGTTGCCTAGCCGCTTGGGCTTGTCAGATCATCTAGTCAGATAATACTTGATCTACGCAAGTATTTCTTCACAAATAGAGTTGTTAATGTATGGAATTCTTTAACAACAGAAGCAATTAACGCTCCAACATTAAACACATTCAAAAACAACCTAGACTCATTCTTCAAGTCACAGGGTTTTATATAGACCTAAGGTCGACTAACTCCCAAGATTGCACTCACTTCTTCACTGAAGTATTTGACTGCAATCACTGGTAAATCACTGGTAAATCAGCATCCTGAACATGAGACAGGATCCTATAATGATTGTAAAACTGTGCCCTATATTTAAATCAACGTCCATATCATCATCATCATAAAATACAGGACATAAGCCACTGCCTTGTTATTGACCCATTCAGATGGGTTTGGTTTTGCGTGGGCTTTTTTAAACATAGTTGTTTATGTGGGCCATATACCTACTCTGAAATGTTCAACACAGATATGTTTTAATCAAATAAGAATTTCATGCCTCTAAAATGTATGTCCAATTTGTTTTTGAATGTGTCAAGAGTTGATGCCTTAGCAACTTGGGATGGCAATGAGTTTCAAGACGATATCAATTTCATTGGAAATCAAGCCAGGTTCAAGTCTTGGCATTAGGTATACTGATTAATTAGATATCCCAAACAATTCGATATTTATGCCAAGAGGCAGAAAACTTAAAACATATGCAGAAGACATATTACAACTGTAATATCTCTGGACCTGCAAAATATTTTGAAAACAATTTGACCAAAATTGTTGGTGGCTGCTTAGATCCAAATATTCTCAGCCGCTCGCCACCCTCCCGCGCAACCCCACACCCCACTCCAACCGGCCCGCCGCCAGCCCCCAAACAACAACCTCGACTGGCAGAAACACAAAACCCGCCGAACAGTCTGGGAACAATCCGACTGAAAGTTGTCGGTGCCTTCACCAACAACCCTCAGTCACTGTCCCCAAAATATCCAGTAAATCCTGAGTCCACTGAAACCACCGTTCGGAGGCCCACAGCAACCCAGTCAAAATAGAGCAAAAAATTATGCTGGAAAAGGGAAAACAACCAAACATCCGGAAAAAATGAAAGCAACGCGAAACCCCCCCCCCCCCCCAAAAAAAACAATTCTACGAAACTATGACAACGCAGAAGAAGAATTTGGCTTATATTCCTTCTTCCTGCCCCCTTTTTTGGCTTGAATATCTTTTCTTAGCGGCTATTGTTCTTATAGACATTCATTTTCTAGCCATACTCATCCCTATGAAACCTCTACTGAATCTAATGCCTTTCAGCGACTGACAAAATTAGTCTACGATTTATGCTAGAATCAGGGTTTTTCATCCAAAAATGAACTCCCTTTGGTTAAAATAAATGTCAACCTGCCGACATAAGAGGAAAAAGGAGCGCGAAAAAAGGCTGAATGGCCGGAAGACAATTGGCCATCTAAAGTTGGATGAAAGTAAAAATTACCTATCTTGAGATAATGCGTAGAATACACACTGACTTATTGGCTGAAGATATACATATATAAAATAAGCTGCAACAAAAAACCCATACGGCAACCAGTCGGAAGTCTTTAATTACGTTGAAAATTGTCACTGATAAAAGTATAAATGTCTGAATAGACTACAATTCCAAGAGAGACTACAAGACTGGCAATGACTCGGTATGAATTTTTTCAGCCATTAATCATTCCCAATATTAAACAGATACAGAAATAAGACTAATTCTTTGGCAAGAAGATGACTAGATTCTAGGAAAGCGAAGATGTAAGCCGGACCTGAAGAACAAACCTGGAACCCCAGGAAGTTCTCTATCACCTGAAATCCAAAACAGGAAGACTGACCCGGAAGATAATCCTAGAACACCAGAAAGATCCATGAAAACCGGAAATGACCCTATCTCCGGATGTACGAAATCCGGATGTGGAAAAATAGGAAACGGAAATGCTTAAACCGGAAGTATACAACTGGAAACTGAACATGATCCTACAACCCGGATGTACAGTATTGCCAGATCTCGCGATCCCGGATGTATGGCCAAACCGGAAGTCATCACAGAGATACTACAGGAAACGGAAGCGGATAAACCGGAACCGGAAATAGAAGACGAATGCTTGGCCAGATCTAACAGACCCGGAAAGCACCTTTAAACTGGAAACGGAAAGCCAGAACCGGAAACGGAAGACAAAATAGCCAGATGAACATGATGCTCCGAATGTCCAGCCAAGCCAGAACAATCACAGAGCTCATATCCAGATGCCCGGTCACACCAGAAGACAATCCGGATTTAGAACCCGCTTGCCCGGACAAGCCAGGAGCAATAACGGGAGCGGACATAGAGATAAAGAATCTCTTAACATTACTGGCTTTACCTTGCATGGGATGAATTATCGGTAACGTCCGTCACCGACGCCACTGCATGAGGGTAATGCACCCCCTCAACACTTATGTAGTCTTTAGACTGAGACTTACAAGAAGTCATATTACAGGCATTTTCTGAGACTCTTAGCCTTAGTCTATGGAGAACGTAATTCCTGCCTGGTCGTGAAGGAGGTGGGATTCCCCATTTGCGCAAATGGCTGCAAGAATTATGATTACCATCTGATACAGCCGAATCCTCTATAGAATCACGGAGGTAGAGGATATCCGCTCATCTAGTGATTATGTAAATACATACTTAACAAGCATTCTGTAAGTATTGCTTTGCAATACATGTCCCCTACCTCATGATATAAATCTTTAGAGATTGATAGTCAAAAATTTCATTAAAAATTGTCAAAAGCAGCTGAAGCTCGAACTTGATCTGTAACTACTCATAACATGGCAATAAACCAAGTCTCAGTTATATATGGTGAAGGAGAAGGAAAAAGTCTTGAAAGCTGATACGTTTGTATTTCATAAATCTCCATAAAAAAATGAAGCAAACGCCTGAAACCTGATCTTGGTCTGTAGTTTTTCATAATAAAGTAATGTACCAATTCTCAGTTGAATATCTTGAAAGACTGCAAGAAAAAGGGTGGAAAACTAATATTTTTTGTATTTCATAGGTCAAAAGGGGGCATAACTGCATCAAATATTTATGCATATGCCTGAAACTCGAACATGGTCTGTAACTTCTCATAACAAAGCAATGTGGCAATTCTCAGCATAATATCTTGAGACTGTGAAAAAAAGTACGGAAAACTAATATTTTTCGTATTGCATAAGTTGAAAGGGGGCATAACTCCATGAAAAATTGACGAAAATGTCTGAATCGCGAGCTTGCTCTGTAACTCCTTATACTAAAGCGATACACCGATTTTCGCTTAAATATCTTGAAGGAATGCGAAAAAAGTGCGGAAAGCTGATATTTTTCGTATTTCTTAAGACAAAAGGGGGCATAACTCCATGAAAGATTGACGAAAATTTCTGAAACTCGAGCTTGCTCTGTAACTCCTTATAGTAAAGCGATGCACCCATTTTCGCTTAAATATCTTGAAGGAGAGCGAAAAAAAGTGCGGAAAGCTGATATTTTTTTTATTTCTTAACTCAAAAGGGGGCATAACTCCATCAAAAATTTACGCATACACCTGAAACACGAACTTGGTCTGTAACTTCTCATAAAAAAAACTATGTAGGAATTTTCAGTATAATATCTTGAAAGACTGCGAAAAAAGTGCGGAAAACTAATATTTTTCGTAAGTCGAAAGGGGGCATAACTCCATGAAAAATTGACGAAAATGTCTGAATCGCGAACTTGCTCTTTAACTCCTTATACTAAAGCGATGCACCGATTTTCGCTTAAATATCTTGAAGGAATGCGAAAAAAAGTGCGGAAAGCTGATATTTTTCGTATTTCTTAAGACAAAGGGGGGCATAACTCCATCACTATAATATCTTGAAAGACTGAGAAAAAGTGTGGAAAACTAATATTTTTCGTATTGGATAAGCTGATATTTTTTGTATTTCTTAACTCAAAAGGGGGCATAACTCCATCAAAAATTGACGTATAAGCCTGAAACTCGAACTTGGTCTATAACTTCTCATAACAAAGCAATAAACCAATTCTCAGTTGAATACCTTGAAGGACTGCGAAAAAAAGTGCGGAAAACCAACTGCGAAAGATGGACAGACAGGCGGAGTGCAAACCTATAGTCCCCCCCCCCCCCGGTTTTACCGGTAGGGGACTAATAAGAGATCTCTAGATAGGGGAATCTGCTAAAACAAACAAAAACCTCTATACAAGAGGCGGAGTAACGGATTTGAAATCTCACTGAAGGACCAAGAATTTCACGAAGTTTCGTTAGAATATTTTTATGTAGGCACTAAATAGAATAAATAAGCGAGTAATAAGGGTATTTTAAAGCATGGTTTTGATGATGTTTATAGTACAACAGGCATGGATTGTAATACCTAAAAACCGGGAGTATTGACACGAAAACCGGAAACTCATAAGCCAGAGTTTTAAAAAACATGATTCCTGTATCAGAAACTCTTAAATATGTAGCTGAACTTCAGCGCAAAGCTATAAAAACTTAAGCTGGATAGCAGGCCAACTGTTCTGCTTGCAGAATATTTGAAAAGTGAATCTGTTTCCTATTTGGGATCTGTTACGCATGTGCGGGCGCGCTTAGTGACAGGCATCACCAAGGAGTGAGTACTGGTGGCAGTCTATACTGAGGCTTATGCTGGGCGTTCCCTTACCAGTAGCCTGGTTAAGGGTATGCATGGTGATGGTATAGGCATAAGGGAGCATGTGAGTGAGCATAAAAATCTTATTCTGGTAGCTAAATGCGGATAATTTGATTTAGCAAGTAGTTATTGAACGGTCAAGATGTTTTTGTGGTATAATAACAACTGATGTACGGGGTGTATAAAACAAACACGAGAGTTATTAATTAAAAACTGTTACGGAAATAAAAGAAACGAGGTCAGATTGCATCAAATGAATGATTAAACGTGGATGGTGGGTGGGTGAATGGGTGGATAGATGGATGGATCAATTGGCGGATATATGGGTGGGCAGATGGATGAAATCCCCCCAACAGAACCCCCCTTGTGCACAGTAGTTGATTTAAGTATGTTTTATAGTGGTTAATAAAACTACAGCCCATCCCACAAGGGGGGTCTGTTGGGGGTTGTTATTACACCACAAAAACATCTATATCATTCAATTACTACTTGCTACACCCGTAGAATTGGCCAGTGCCCCACTTAATAACCCTTGGTGGGTGGAGATTTGAGAATCATAAAACAATGATAAAAATTAAACAAATCCTATCCAAATGTTAATAAAATAACATAATAAAGCATCCATAACATTCACACAGTGATTATCAAACAAGGAAAATTGTCAACTCAAGGAAATAAACAAAACAAGAGAAAATTCTCACCATTTCTGGCAGACATACAGTCTAGTGAAATTGGCAGGATGTGCTCGGTAAATGGACTTTGGTTTGTTTTGTTATATTTAAATCGTTATATTTCTAAAAAAAAAAGGAGGCTGCTGGGCTCTGATCCTTTAAATAGAAAAAAGTAGTCGATTCAGATTTCCAATCTGCTACTTGCATGACGTCGTCCAATGATGAGCCGGCGAAAAGAGCGAAGGAGGTAGCCATACCACGAATGTCATGAGCCTTGACATGGGCTAATTTCATCTCGCCCGGGGAGGCAATCTCAAATCAGAATTTGATGGTCTCACAGATCAATCTGGCAACAGAGACCTTAGAGACTGGTCTAGCTACCTCCTCCACGTACGGAACCCATAAGTGGGAAGGATAGGATCTTTTAAAATCGGTTCGACGTCTATAGACTTTTAAGGCCCTGACAGGACACCAGAACTTAATAGACAGCGAAAAAGACGACAAAGATTTATGAATAATCGGCTTGGCTGGGTAACGGTTAGACTGGGTCTTCAACACAAAATCCCTTCTGGGATATAAAACTAAGCCAACCCCAGATTAGATAAATATGTCTTTATCTGCAGAAACAACATGAAATTCTGATCTTTCCTGGCTGAAGCGGAAGCAACAAGGAAAACTTTTAAGACTGACAGGTCCAATTGATTCAAAATGGTGATCTGCCAATACTTGACGAACTAAGGCCAAATTCCAGGAAGGCAAAAGCATAGCCACTGGAGGATGACCGTTGCCCAATTCTCTAATAAACCCATTGAGAATCATTGTATCCTTGATATCAGCATTCAAGGGACAAGTAAGAGAAGAAACCAAGGAAAATCTATAACGGTGTAATCTGATAGTTGTAAAGAATTGAAAAGATATGATAAAAAATCTAACACCTGGGTAATAGAAAAAGAATCGGGCAAGAAACCATGGTTTGAACACCATTCTCCAAAGATTTTAAGTCGACCCTTGTAAACTTGACATGTCGATTCCCTACCAGGGAATATTTTGTTGAAAAGAAATTGCGTAGCAGTCACTGCTAAACAAATCGAATAATGCATAGAAATTCATAGCACTTGCATAGCAAACAAACTGTGTTGAAAGTTGAAACTGGTTGATGTTCCAACGGGGAAACCTTTCAAAACATGTTTGCATGATCAAAAATTGCTTTTTTTTGTCTACACACGCTATGAGCAAGTGAAATATGAAAACAACTGAAAAGCATAATTTTCCGATTTCGCAAAACGTTTTCCCTATGGAATGCATAACATATGTAAGATTCAGAATATGCATGTACTGGCTCTGGCCAAGGTCAGGGAGTATAGGAAACCTAAAATAATACGTATTAGCAGATTTGGCAATTACATTGATTGGAAGCTGTTGCTGCTTAAGGAAGCAACACATCCCAGTCAAATTATTTTTTTTTAAAATCAATAATGTACCTCCCATGAATACTGTGATTTCATTGACTAGGGTTAACATATATTGTGTAACTTACCAACCGACATCACATATCCCTTTCAACTGGTAGGCTAAACAAAGTACACATCATTCAATACAATGTAAGAAGGCTGAATAGTGTTACTGCTTAACTGGAAGCTGTTGCAGACTATGGCAGCTGTGAGCAACAGGTCCCCCTTAAAAACTTGCAACATATTCAACAGGTTATTAAGATGAAATTGAGTTTCTGCGATACTATGGCTTCAGTTGAAAGAGTTAACAATTTTTATTTAAAAATTACTAATGGTTAACTTGTTTCCTCTGGCTTAAATAGTGAATGATAAAAAGTTTTACCGTGATCAGCGTGTATCAATCGGCCCACGTGTTACTAGTTTTACTACGAATGCTATATATATATATTCGCACATACGTCGATCTTGGCGACATGCCATTCTAAATCTGTTGCTTGCGCGAATCAAGTGCGATACGCCGCCGTAGCATGGCTAACTATACTGCGTCGGCCTTGATTTGGGGATGCGCTAACAGGAGTTTAGCATTCGCGATGATATAACTCAGTTTCCGAGACAAACATTGTCTAACTCGACCAGAATCAGCCTAGATAAACTTGTATTTTTAAAGTTTATCATAACGCTAACTAATGACGAGGCAATGATCAATAGCCATACCCCCCTATAGGAGAATTTAGATTTACAAGAGTCTGTTACGAGCAATATGTCGACGACCGTGAATAACCCGTGATACATATTGCGAGTTTCCGACTGATGTCCAAACTCAAAACTGAAGCCTGTAACAGTTTATTATTATACCAGAAGAAGGAAGCCATTAAAGCATGCGCGCATCGCTAGCTTTTAGAATTGTAATCTATAGAGCGTTTACTGAACTCGCGTCACCGGCGGTCATTTGTCCCATAGTGAAGGAAGGTATGAATATATGCGCTCTATAGCTATACATATGTCTATGGGCTATATCGGAAATAAGTCTGCAATGAATGCGCATCTTGTTTCCTTACTAAATTTGACAAGCGTTTTGCAACTTTTAGCGACTTTTTTCAAAAATATTCCAAGATGAAGTGAATTGACTGAATTTTACATCAAAATTATGTATCGCAGCAAATAGCTAAGCGAAGTTGTGAATGTGTAGCAATACTGCTCAAAATATTCCCTGCTGACTAGAAGTCAAGGATTTCCTGAGATCTTGAAGAAAATTTGACCTCAGGGACCGGGCACTCGATATTCTCCAAACACACAGACTGAAGATTTCTGGATTTGGATGAACACACGTGCCCCTTACTTGAGAGAGATCTGGGGACACTGGACGAAGATGAGGAAAGTCTACCAGATGATCGAGAAGGTCTACCAACCAGATCCTCTTTGGCCAAAAGGGGTTACCAGAAGAATTTCGCAGATCTGGTCCCTGACCTTCTTCAGAACCAATGGAATCAAAAAAGTTAGAATAGGAATGCATAGGCAAACATTCCTGTCCAGGACTGAGACAGGGCTTTCACCACCAGAGCCTGACTGTCCAGAAAAGGAAACATGAAAGAGGAGATCTGCGCATTCAGAGATGTCGCAAAAAGATCTACATGGGGACGACCCTGATGCTGAGAGGGTCCATTCATCAGCGCCACCCAGAGAATGGCAATCTTGACGCTGATCATCAAGCCTAGAACCCTGAGACGCAATCTTGCCCTGACTGAGAAAGAGGTTGTCAGAATGTCCATAGCCAACAAGATTGCCGCCACCCTTGCTCTGAAGGAAAGACTAAGCCCTGAAACAGGTCGAAAGAGACGCCTAGATGGGTGAAACTTGAGAAAGGACTAGGCTTGACTTTTTGAAAATTATAATCCAACCTAGCCTGCATGACTTCTTCTTCTTCTTCTTTTCGATCGCTGGTATCACACTTGGAGAGCCGTTCTCAAGATGAAATCTGTGGTTTTCTGCAGTTCTTCCACAGGCCCATACAGCTTTTCAAGAATAGAGGTTGACAAAGGCCAGATCTCTTCTCTCAGCAGCTGATACGTACTGCAACATTGAAGTATGTGCTCTGTGGTCTGTTCTGCTTCTCCACAAGGACAAGCGGGCGATGTCGTAAGGTGGAACCGCCTGTACATGTGTTGGTTTAGTCTGTTGTGTCCAGTTCTGAGACGAAAAATGGTCACTTGCTCTGGCCTCGAGAGATGATGGTAGGCATCTTCTGATTGAGGTGTTCTATAAAGGGACTTAATGATAGTCTTCATCTCTGTATGGGTAACCATGTTTTCTGTCTGATTCTCTTCTGCACCCACCTTTGCCATCTTGTCTGCTTCCTCATTTCCTTGGACTCCACAGTGTGAGGGGATCCACTGCAGTGCTATCCGAAAGCATTTGATGGTTTGTAGTGCTTCTTCAAGTTGTGGCAGCTTACCTTTGGTGATAGCCTCAAGGACGGAGCGGGCATCAGATAAAAAGACAATCTGTGCAATAGGGTCTGCTGTTCTGCTGATGGTATTAGCTGCATGAACCAGTGCTTCGACTTCAGCTCTGTAGTTTGTGCAGTGTTTGCCTGTCGGTATTGCAGCTGACTCATGTTGTCCGTTTGGATACTGTATGTGCAGTCCGGCACCTCCGCTCCTAATTGCATCTTTGGCTGATCCATCTGTGTAGATCCTTATCCATGTCTCCTGAGGGTACATTTCTTCCAGCATGGCTAGGGTCAGGGCCTTCTTGCTCACATCACTGTGTTCATTTTTGGTTGTGAGATGAGGTACTGTGGTGCGAATAGCTATGCTCTCTAGTTTGTTTTCCCAGGGTGGAGGATCAAGGGTGTGGTTTGGATCTTCTATTTGTGCTGGCAACATCTCTTGGTGTTTCCTTTGAAGTGCTTTTGTCTCTTTCACAAAACTTGATCTTTTAAGTCTTCCTGATGACAGCTGTGCTTGCCTGATCTTCATCGGGTGGTTATTGAACGATTTGAACTTTGCAGCTTGGATCAGTGCTTTGCATTCCCTTCCTTTGCTAAGTGGGGGAATGCCTGCTGTCTGCTCCATTTTTTCTATTGGTGTTGATCTCATTCCACCAGTGATGATGCGCAGTGCCTGGTTTTGTACTCTGTCGAGGTTCTGTTGATGAGATTTAGCTGTTGTCATCCATGAGCTGGATCCATACTCAAGGTGTGGTCGTACGGCACCTAGGTAGATGGTCTTGAGGATCCTTTCATTGGCACCCCACTTTGTTCCTGCAAGCTTCCTCATGATGTTTAGCTTTCTTCTGGCCTTTGCCTCTGCATTCTGGATGTGCTCCTTCCATGTTAATCTTCTGTCATATGTGACTCCCAGGTATGTCTGCTGGTCCTCGTATTCGAGTGGAGTACCGCCCAGTGTCAGATTGCCAACCTTGGTTTTGGTGGACAGTGTGAATAGCATGGCTGATGATTTTTCTTTGTTGATGGTAATACACCAGCGATTGGCCCAAGCTGTAATTCTGTCCAAGGCGAGCTGCATTCTGTACGTGGCAGTCGTTGTGTACTCCTCGGTGCACCAGATTACGAGGTCATCTGCATAGAGGGCTGCTTGGATCCCATTGGGCAGCTCTGCTACAATGTCATTGATGAAGAGTATGAACAGAGTAGGTGATAATACTCCGCCTTGTGGCACCCCTTGTCTCAGCAATACATTCTGTCCAGATTGTCCATCCACCAGCACCCTAGCTCTGCGATTGTGTAGGTATGACTTGGTCCATCGGAACATGTTGCCACCGATGCCTGTGCGCCGGAGCTTCACGAGGAGGCCATCCTTCCACACCTTGTCAAATGCTTTCTGCAGATCGATAAAGGCAGCTAGCATCACCTTCTTGGCTTGAAAAGTGTCCTCTATGACCTGTGCAAGATGTGTTGTTTGATCTTCTGTGCTCCTGTATCTTCTGAATCCGGCCTGCTCTGAAACTATAATGTTCTCTGACTCCAGGTACCACTGCAACCGCTGGTTGATGATGCGCTCCATGGTCTTGCATATGCAGCTTGTAAGACTGATAGGACGGTAGCTCAGCACTTTCGTCTTGTTCTTTCCTTTTTTCAGAATAGGAGTCATTCTGGCTTCCTTCCAGCACTGAGGAACCTCTCCATTGGTCCAACTGAGATTAAAGATGTCTAGCAACTTGCGAAGAGATGCATTACCAAGGTGTTGGATCATTTCATTCGTAATGCCATCTGGCCCGGGAGATTTCTTCTTTTTCAGTTGGTGGATAGCCTTCTTCAGTTCTGTTAAACTAATGTCAACTTTCATTGCATCGTGAGTGTTGGTGTCTGTTCTTTCCTTTTGCTCTTTTCTAACCTCCCTTTGACGCATTCGTGGTATAGAAATGTTGCTTTCTTTTGCATACGCCTTCGCAAAGGCATCTGCTGCCATCTTTCCTGTCAGTGTTTGTCCATCTTCTTCAAGAGTAATCTTCTCTCCCCTGACACCCTCATCATTGAGTGCTTTAGTCAGTCTCCATAGTTTTGTGGTGTCTCTCTCTAAATTAAACCCTGCCGTCTTTTCCCTCCAGCTTCTTCTTTTGGCCTCCAGCTTGGTCTTTAGATACCTGGCTTTAGTTTGTTGTAGCGTGAAGTGGTTTTCATGACAGGGATTACCCTCTGCATCTTCTCTGGCCTTGTCTAGTTTATCATGTGCTGCTTGCAGTTCTGTTGTCCAGTAGGGGCGGTAGTTTTTCCTGAACCCTCGAGGAATCGCTTCATTGGCAGCCTTGAGGATACTTGAATTAAATTCCTTGACCACATTGTTGATGTTTCTCCCTTCTACTGCTATATTATGGGTAAGCTCATTGGAACGAATGCCGAACAGACTCCAATTTGCCTTTTTGTAGTTCCACCTTGGATGTTGAGGTGAACTGGTCGAAATACTTCCAGAAAGAGAGAGGAGGACTGGGCGGTGGTCGCTTCCTCCTAACTGCGATCCGACCACTCTACTGAGGTTTCTGTGAATGTCTTCTGTACAAAATGCCAAGTCCGGCGTTGTTGTCGAGTGCCATCGGCGCGAGTAGAAGGTAGGCTGATCTGTGGGATCGTTGACAAGTAAAAGGTGCTTTTCATCTTGCCATGCTTCAATGTCTTCTCCTCGTTTATCAAGTGTTCTGTATCCCCAGCTCTGGGACTGGCTATTAAAGTCTCCCGCAATGAGGAAGTGGCAGTCCGGGACCTGGATTGTGTCAAGTGAGAGATTCTTGTCATTAGGGCAGTAATAATTGACAATTTCAATCACAGAGTTGCTGGTTGTTACCTTGATCTTGATATATTCTGCCTCTTCTATAAAGGTTTTGATCTGGCTGGCGTTCACGCTGTTTCGGACCAAGGTCATCACCCCACCTTTCTTTCTTCCTCTTCGATCACACCGGAAAATCTGGTAACCTCTGATCTTAAATGGTTTTCCTTCTTGCAGGTGTGTCTCTTGAATGCAGCAGATATCAATGTTGTTTTCGTACAGGAACTGTTCGAGCTCTGATTTCTTGTTGGTAACCCCTTCTGCATTCCAGTGCATGATGTTGATACTGGGGTTCTCTTTGTGTTTGGTCTTCTCTTTCCGTTGGCCAGTAGCTCTCCATCCTCGTCCCCTGGCTCCACAAGACGAGTTGATGGGACCTCCAGTAGCTGAGGGTGGGCTCCTTCGAGGCATGGAGCCCGGCGCTGCACCTGCCTGGCGGATCCTCACAGGGCGAGCACCATTTCGATTGATTCGATCTCCAAGTGTAATTTCATTAGCGTTGTGCATAATGCTCTGGTTAGCCCCTCCAAATGTCTGGATTGACACCCAGTGGGTTACACCCCTGCGCCACGTTGAGGCCGAGCATATAGTCTTAAACAGGGGAGCCTGCATGACAATCTGCATACCTCTGGAATAATTATTGAAAGAGTTGAATGTAGCAACTATATTCAAGGAAATAGAAGACCAAACATAAATTGTCTGAATTGATGGATGATGAAGAATTCCTGCTGCAACTGAAAACTATGCACAGGGATTACATCCTGGATCTCAGTTTCCTTGCAACAAATTTTTTCACAGACAAATGACTCCAGACATGAACTCTTCCTTTAGCAAGAAATAAAATGGAAAAGAACTTCTGAAATCTTTCAACATAATAAGAGAGACCAAGAAATAGATATCAGAACAAGGTCAATAAAAAAATAGATATATAATAGCGATAGAGCAAGAATTCTCCCACTCTATCAACAGAAGAAAGAATAAAGTGAAATCTACATAACATGAAATGTTTCATGCTGAACACGGGCTTAATTTCTAGAAAATTGTGGCGAGTTAAAAAATTGCTCTCCACAATCAGTGTTAGGCGAGTGATTGCTCCTCTATCAGAATGAAAATTTGCAAATACATTTGAATGATATAAATCTGCGCTTACATGCAAGAAGTAAAATATCTAAACCTTGAACAACGATTTGAGATTTAAGGAGAGTTATGAATTGCTCTCCTGGGATGAAAGTTAAGTAAGCTGCGAGCATGAGAGTGACAGCTCGCCTAAAAAATGATGCCCTACTAAGCAAACTAAAAAAGGGAATTGGCCCTATAATATTAAAGTAAAAATTGCAATTGTGCCAAAATATAGTATTCTGATACAGCCTTGCATGATGCAGAATGTAAATCAACCGTCAAAATGTGTGTAATGGAATGAAATGTAATGTCAGCAACAACTCCCCACCCCCCATGCATAAAGACAACTTCAAAGATTAGCACAATAAACTCTGATGTAGGAGAAAAAACTAGAAAACTACACAAAGATAGAAAAATATCATGAAAGGAATTAAAGGGGGAAATGAAAAAAAGGAAAAGAAAAATTAAACTGACAGATAAGATGATGATTGACAGCTACCGGAAGTAGGAGGAAAAGTAAAAAAAATTATACAACCTGGTCTTCATTGGCGGTATTCTCCATTTTATCCAGTTAGATCCTTTTAAGAACGCACAACTATCAATTCACAGATAAGACTTAGATTTCCTTTCACAAAAACTTAAAATCTTTCCTGCCAAAAAAAATGTGGACAGCTCTTGTTGCTATGCAAACAAGAATGAGCTCTATGGTAGATGGGTACTCGGCGGTTGGGAGCCGAGTACCTGGTTCCAAGGAGTCGGTAAAGCTTTCTAAGTCTATAGTCCTAGAGCCAGCTGTCAAGGCCAGCTGTGTATCAGAAAGCAAC
Organism: Chaetoderma sp. LZ-2023a; assembly: GCA_034401795.1. Classification (NCBI taxonomy): domain Eukaryota; kingdom Metazoa; phylum Mollusca; class Caudofoveata; order Chaetodermatida; family Chaetodermatidae; genus Chaetoderma; species Chaetoderma sp. LZ-2023a. The sequence continues at coordinate 138,048,742 of CM067360.1, read as the reverse complement.
AGAATGGTGAGTATTGATCGAAGGAGAATTGCATATTGTCTAGGAGTGGCTCAGTGTTTTTCAGGATGCAAGCCAGATATGAATTTCAGTACAGCAGCACATTTTTTGTTGAATATTTTGAAAATAATTTGACTGGAAACTGTTGCAGCAATAGTATGGTATGGGTGCGAATGGGATAGGGGGGGGGGCGAAACAGCCCGGGTTCGGCGGTTATTATCTCTATATCAGTCGCTGTTTTGGGTCTACTGGCCACTGTTCTTGACCATGGCCGCTATCGACTGTATTCAGTCAGAGTCTTCAACTGAATGAAGCTGGCGCTTACAACGAAGAAGAGGGGCGAAACAACTTGTTACCGTCTGCTTTACTCCTATAGCTCTATAAATACGGTGTCTGTTGATCTCCGCCTTTGGTTATCTCCGCCCAGGCAGAAAAGGCCATGCTTTGGGCGGACGTGACCAAATCTATGGGCGGACATAGGCAAATATATATACCTGTATGCCTTCTATTTATTGGAATTGTACTTGCTTGTATACATATTTCTCTCAGACAGGCATATTTGTGGACAGGCATGACGAACCGCCTCCCACCGCAGCCACATTTTCGTCAGATCTCTTTTGTAATTATTTTCAGACGGTATTCAAGGATTCGGTAGACCTATTCAGGATTCAATGGTAGTACGCTTACGACAAATTTATCAAGTGGTCTTCAGGAATGTCCATTTGCGGGCCATGAGAAGATATATTTGAAACTTGGCCACAGGAATGACTGCTTGAATCAAAAAGCGAGTCAGTCATTCCAGTGGCAAATTTCTAAAATATTTTTTAAATGTATCCGAAGTGGTCTCGAGGAATGTCCATTGTTGATAAGACTATTTTTGAAAATTGGCCACTGGAATGACTGGCTCGAAAACCGAGCAAGTCATTCCAGTGGTAAATTTTCAAAAATAGTTTTCTCTCCCCACACACAATTTATTTTTTATTTCTATGAAAATAATGTTCACTCTCACACACGCGTGTGTATATGAACAGAGAGAGAGAGAGAGAGAGAGAGAGAGAGAGAGAGAGAGAGAGAGAGAGAGAGAGAGAGAGAGAGAGAGAGAGAGAGAGAGAGAGAGAGAGAGAGAGAGAGAGAGAGAGAGCGAGAGAGAGAGAGAGAGAGAAATAAAGTACAGCTTATAAATAAGTTAAAATGTTTCGAAAGCTAAGAACAGAAATACATGTATGTTGGTTAGTACAATCTTAAATATGATGTCAGAAATGTTCTTTGAATATTTTGAAACATAATTGGATTAGAAGACATTAGGCAGCAATTCATGGCTTTCAATCAAATTAAGTTCAAAATATCGAGCAGTACGTTTTATTTTTTAAACATGTTAAGTTATTTCTGAGCTGTACTGTATACAGGAAAGCTGTTGAATATTATGAAGCTAGTTTGACTGGAAGTGAAAAAGGAAGCTGTTGCATATGGCAGCAACATCAACCCAGTCAAATTAGTTTCAAAAATAGTCCACAGAAATAGAATATTCCCTACATCATAAATTATTTGTATTTTTTTTTTATCTGTATGGCTTAAAGAGTTTTAATGCTGCCTCATCCTGTCAAGCTCGCCAAAACAGCTTCTGCAATGGTCTTGATGTATGTTGATTTGCTGAGCAAGTGAAGACTATTTTTTGCAAATGTACCACGTACAGTGAATGGTTGGCTTGCTTACTGATCCAGTCATTCAAGTGATAAATTTAGAATGGCAAATGGACATTTTCTATTTTTCTTGAATAAATTTAATGATTCAAGTTTTAATAAAACGTATTGTCAGTACTCCCAGTTACATTACTTTCAAAATATTGTCTATATATTTTCTCGGTTGTGTTGGAATCGACATGCTAGGATTACCGTGTAAATATTGATTGATCAAAAGAATTGATGTAGGCTAATCAGTGATAATGTATCCCACCACTCGCTGGGATCACTGAGCACATCTTTCGAAAACAAGATTTCATACGCGTGCTGGGAGATGAATGGGGAATAACTCACCGTTTATTGGTCCCAACTGTTTTAATAATAATTATGGTGATTAATCACATGCGCCGACAAGAGAAAGTGCGGCTGATTTTTCCCTGGGTTAAGCTAACTAAAAACCATCTTTGTGACGAAGTAGTCGTCATCATCTTTATAATCAAGACAAAGATTCTACAAGGGCCTCTTATTCGAAACCTAACGTTTTGATTACTAATCAGCATTTTAATTTTCAAATTTTAAAGATGCTGTTCTATATCTTACATGTACCGCCTATAAATAACACAAATTTAACAATGTTAACCGTATAGTCATGAGTTTCTTGGAAGATATTCTGATAGGATTTGTTCAGAAATGGTTCCCAACACCCAACAGCCCGACAGGGGTTCAGAATTCCTCCATAAGTTGGATTATTTTGAAATCTAGATACTCTCGGACGGCATCGCCTGCATTTGCATTCAAAAAACACCAGGCGCTAGAACTAAAACCAGACTAACAAGACACAAATAAATTGGGTTTTGTCTAAGAATCCATCCATCCGCTAATCGGTGTATCTCACTCTCACCACACCCACCCAAATTTTTTTTAAATCTTGATGCTCTTAGAGGACATCTAAATTTCTGTATTGTGGAGCAGTGCATTCTTAACGGATATTTCATTGTGCAACATTAACATGGAATGATCTGGGATGTGCGGTTTTCCCCATTGGGATGGGCATGTATGTAGGCTGACAAATGAGGTGGTGTGCTAACACAGGGTGTTGTAAGTGGCTGACCATGGTCTCACCTAGGGCTGCGCGATATACCGATACCATATTTAAAACCGATATCCTGCACTGACGGTTTCATAACCGATTATAAAAAATAAATATCGAAAAACCGAATATGAACATATTTTCGGTTTTTCGTATCAGGATTGTTAAAAATAAAAGGTACTAACGAGCATGAAAATCGTAATGAATAATAATGGCCATACTTTCCATTAAGCTATGTTCGGGGCAACTAATAATTGAACGTGGCCCCAATTGCGCATATTGCGTAACTCCATGTAACTCGCTGTACGCCGAGAGAAATCAAGCAGCGAATTAATTAAATAAATATCCACTCGTCTTTTCTCTGGTAGTCTCAGATAAATTTGCAATATAAAATGCAATACTAATGTGGGAATTTGTCATTAAAATTTGTATCGGGGAAAACATTTCTAAACAACGGCATCCATTTTATTTACTTCACCGGCTAATTAACATAATGCAAAGTCGTCCCAACACTAAATCGCCCGAATACATCATAATCTCGGCAATAAATACAATGCTGAATACATTTTGCTGATTAGGATATAATTTTAAACAAAATTATTACTCAAACCATTTTTAAAACGTTATCTTCTATACACAATATCATATTAACTTATGAAATTCGCGATCGTAATATTACAGTTAATATTTTCTTCAAGGCATGATTTCGTCCTCGGGCCGAATTGGAAATGAAAGAAGAAAGGGAGATAATTACATCATAATTAATTACAATCGCGTGATTTACGTCTTCGCAACCTGTTTTGCTGATTTATGATTAATTTTGACAAAATAAACGATGTTTATTTAACTGTGCGTAATATTTAGGCGGTCTAATTAATAATTTCACTCCCGCGATGATGGATATTATAAGGTATATTAAGCTTTAAAGGCGTAAAACGTTACGAATGTATCAGGGCGTGAAAATACGTTCTGTTTTCGTGCTAATTTTTATCATTTAAATTTTTTGTTTCATGTCCATAAAACCGATATTCGGTTAAAACCGATATGAAAAGTCATATCGAAACCGATATGGCTGTAAGCCAAACCGCGCAGCCCTAGTCTCACCCCACCCCACAAAGAATGTTGAAAGCTGGATGCTCTCAGATGTGCGCTCATACACTTAGAGATAAATATGGACCATTAAATGATCTTAGCAATATTTGCCTAGCTATATGTGTGCCCGGATCTGCGCCTGGCCACCCTTGTTGTCTCTGATCAAGTACATGTGGCCCATCTCTATATAATGTTACTTATGCTATATACCTTTATTTAACAGTACAATGTACGTGTTATTTTGTTTTGGAAAGTTATTACTGAGCTGTGCTATAAAAGAAAAACAACATTTTTACAGGCCGTTGCTGTCATCATCGGAAAAATAATAGGGCCTACCTATGTATCCTGCGAGATTAAAATAGGACCAATGATTTCGCTTATCAAATGTACAGTAGTATGTACATGTGATGTGTTGGAGTTGTAATTCATATAATACTGTGACAACGCTCTCCCATAATGATCTAGGAAGACATAATTTCCCAATTGTACGTAATCTGCACATACATTTTGACCATCTCCGCCCTAGGAAATTTGGGTGGAGATCACCAAAAGAGTTAGGCGGAAATGGTCGGGCGGAGATTACGGTAAATCATAAATACTCAAGTACTAACCAGTCGTTTTCTGTCTTTGCCTTCCAAAGAATCATTTTTGAACATAGGAGGAAATGGTCTCAATGCAGAATCATGTCGATAACTGTTCGCTGCTGCCCATAATAAGCACCATCGTAAATCTGATGAAGAGGGGTCGTTCGAAATCTGGTGACATAAGTAATTAGTGGTGTTCACATTGCCCCCAGTGTCTGTCATGATGTATTGTTGGTATAGTCGTGTTGTGTCTCGATGCGTTCATCACACGGCTCGCTAAACTAAGATAATGACGCTTGTTAATAAGACTTATTAAGAGATACCAAAATACTTTTCACTTCTTCTTGTTCTGTAAATTCCTCCTGTCGTATGAGTACCGTGGCTGGTAACCGTGTCTGGTAACTGCCACGTACATATGTAATGTTATATTGTAAGTTATGAAAGTAAGTTAGTTTGCATTGAACGACTGTTTTATCTACATTTTTAAGTGCTGTCCAACTTAAATGCAGCGACAATTTCTACATGTGCACCATTCTGTAGCTTAGCTACAGTCTTGATATTGAAGCTTTTCCGGCCTGGCCGCAGCCCAGTGGAGCACAAATTTCATCCACGCCAGCGTTTGCCACATGGTGTTCCCACTGACTGGTAATATCCTTTAAGTGGGTTCAAAGCATTCTTTCAAGGAGTCAGTTTGGTGGACATGGACTACTCAGAATAAAGAAAATGTTTTAGTAGGGTGTATCTATAGGAGTCCCAACAGTGATAGAGACAATAATTTTAATCGCATGACCCTAACAAACAACACTAGTAAACTAAAACCAGACCACATTTTCATTACAGGAGACTTTAACTTCCCAGATATCAACTGGTCTTCTGGTCTCTCCCCAGATAACACACCATATTGGGCCAGTACCGGCATAGCGTCGGCAGTGTCGGCTAACTAAGGGTATCGGCAACTGCGTATCATCCCAGTACTGTCCCAGTGTCAGCAGCATCAGCTAGCTGAGCTGTGTATCGGCCTAGTGCCGGTAGCGTCGGCGAACTAAATCGTGCATTTCCAACTATGACATTATCGGCAAATGCATATCGGCCCAGTACTGGCCCAGTGCCGGCAAATGTCAGTTATTTGAGTCTGTACTTTACCCGTTGTCGTCTGCTGTGGTAACTTGGAACACTGGTGTACATCGTTTCACGCTTAGAAGAAGCGAAGATCATATTAAGCTACAATAGCGTGCTGAATATTGAATACAAACCATCATATGATTCGTGGAAGATTGCGTCTATCTTCTAAAGTTCATGTAAGCATGATAAATAGTGAATTTAATGTTCCAATTAAATGACAGAACCAGTTTTCGTATTTTGTAAATCTAATTTGCAGCTGCTCTCCAAATTATGAAGCAATCATCATCATGAGTTAAATAGAAAAAATATCCATGTACTTATGTGGTAGATGTTATCACAGAATGTACACACACGTTTTCACATAGACTAACTGACAATTAACTGCTTAATTCCAATTCTTGGTTTTAATAGAAAACTGTTGAATATTTTGAAACTGATTTACTGGAACATGTTTCCTGTGGCAGTCCAGTTACTTTCAAAATATTCAACAGAATAGTTACTTTCATCGTTGTAACTTCTGAATGATGTAGGTTAAAGTGTTAATGATTAATTCAAATTAATTTATTTACATGATATGAATATTTTTACAAGTGTGACATTTGGCAGCCTATCCAAGACATTGTCTGTGAGCGGCGTCCTACACTAACACAGAACATAGAAAAATGTGAAAAATCTATGCCCTCTCGGCTTCAAAATTTTATGGGGGAATCTTCAAAATTGTATATGTGTGTGTCACACACACCCCCACCCGCCCGCATGCACGCATGCACACACTCATGCACGCACGCACACACGCACACACACACACACACACACACACGCACACACACACACACACACACACACACACACACACCACCACCACCACCACCACCACCACCACCACCACCACCACCACCACCACCACCACCACATGGTCCTCCAGAATTAGAAATTAACTTTTTTTAAGGTTAATCCATACAGGTCATTACCTGAAGAGTCACAGATCCTAGACATTTCCTATTGATCTGTACTGCACCGCGCAGCATAAAAAGTCAAATGTTATAAATACACCATGGGCATTTAATGTATCATATTAGTAACTACCGTAATTATACCTTTAATGACCAGTATTGGTAGAAAGTCAATTTTTTACTCTTCAATCTCCATTTGCAGGCCAAGAGTTTATTTAGTTACTATTAGAGTGTCAGTTATGCTAGAGGTAAATTGTTTATAAAATAGTCTTCTCTTGTCTTGCAAATAGATATTTTTCATGACCACTACAGAACCTGTTCTTAAAAGGGTTAAACAATTTTAGTTTTAACCAAAATAAATAAATAAACCAACTGATTGATGAAATAAGCAGTGAATCCATCTTGAATTTTCTGAGATATATACAATTATAAATTAGCAGTAATCTGATCTTGATTGATAAGGTCTACAGCCAGTTTTTCTCATGGCATCTAATTTTTGGAGGTCATAGGGACCGACACCTAGCAATCTAGGGGTCCCAATCTGAAATCTAGGGGTCCCAAACTGAAATTTTGGATTCTCATGCAGTTTTTCTCATCCGTGCTAGAATTAGAGAGTATCATGGGTGCACAGCTGTGAATTATAAATCTAATTAATATTTAACAATCATGCAAGATTTTCAGGAGTCCCCAGTTACATTTTGTGGGTCTATACCATCAAAAGGACCCTTATGAGAAACCCTGTCTGCAGCCACTGCATCAGTGGCTACTTTCTAGCCCTGTCCTCGCACATGTTAATGGCATTTGATTAATTTCCTGACACCCTTTGAACTCATTGGCCAGTAAATTAGCATCTTTTGAGGTCTTGTTTTCCTCATGTTAACTGTCTTCTCCAGTAAATTAACATATTTTAGGATTTTATTAGGCAACAGTTAAAGGGATATTATTCTCGTCTCAATTCATAATGTTGTATTGTACTGACAGATTATTTATATGTATATAGATGACGTATACCGGTAATTTATTTCCTGCATATCCGCCAGCATTGCAACAGGTTACATGAGGTTACTTCACCCTTTTTAACTCTCTTAGCCAGTAAATTAGCCTAGTTTGGGATATTAGCCAAACATGAAATTTTTTCTCAAACACGAACTGACGAGTGGGTAGGTCTTTCCATGCTTTGACCTTACTACGCCGTACTATGCCACTGTATAAATACTACAGTTACAAAATGCAACAGATACAGGTGGAGCTCTTTACAAAATCATGCTTGCCAGACGCAGTGGTGAAGGTTAGCAGGAGCCCAGTACCCCATGGCTACTAGATTTTAGGCTGGTGGGCTACAGGTACACAATTTCAAACTCAGTAACCCATGTGGCGTCCCAAATTTTTCCATTCATAATTTGATTGTGAATAGAAAATGATTTTATATATCTGACAACTCTTTTGCAGGTTGACCCAGTTTCATTAACCATTTCAATCCTTCAAAAGAACATAATTTACAATGTATAACGTATTCTGTTAAGATTGATGTGACTGTAAGACATTGCTTCCTAACATGGTTAAAAAGCTAAATCTTTATCACTTACCACAAGTCACAGCTAGACTTATTCCATCTGTCATGTCATCTCAAATACTTATCTGGATATTTACATGTACTTCAAGATATTCAAAAATTATATTTCATAGTTTCAGTAGTGTAACTTAATGATTGCCCTCCTGCCTGGGGCAGGTAAAAAATATGGAGGGCAGTTCAGTCTCATAAATGGACTGCCCTCATGGGCAGTTAGATTTTGAGTAGACAAAATAAAGTAATATACATACATGTATATGCAATCGGCAATAAAAAATTCATAATTTCTGCTAAATTACAACAATACCTCAATGCTTTAACCTATCCCATGTGTCAGACATCTTGCATAGTATAATAGTTTGATGCGATGTCTGATTGGTTGTGAAATTAAAATCTTAATCGACATATTTTGACCATCAAAGGCGTACATGTACATCTAACAAAGGATCATTGAAGCACGACTGAGTCAGGGCAGTTGAACATTTTCCATGGCAATTGATTTTCAAATCCAGACTGCCCTGATCGCAGTCATCTGAATACGTTAAGTTACACCACTGAGTCTGCACATGTATACAAAACGTACATATGCATGTAGATGGTGTACAAGTAGTACAACATGTACTCTGTGCATTAATGCTTGTGCAACCCATCAACTGAGGTCATCCTTAAATAAGGGTTTGGTTGTCCTCTCCCTACCCACCCTAAATAAAACTTGCCTACACAAATTTTTGTGTGTAATTTCTTGTGAATTAAAAAGAACCCTTCTGATTTATTTAAGTTCATTGGGGGATTTAATTGACTCAATTCGTCAAAGTGGGATCATATAACCTTTAGAAACTGCTTGCTTTATAGCTTCTGTTTCAAATTCAAAAAAAACAACTTGAAGTTTTATTCTTTAAATTAAATTTTGTAATCTTTTATTGGAAATCACTTACACATGTATTCATGTATCTACATGCACCTCACAAAGACTCGAAGAGCCTGAGAGCTACATGTAGCAGAAAGTAGGAAAGCATGTACGCATGCACCAGTATCGGCTGCACTGAAATTCTCTCTTAAACGTTTTTCCAAATTTTTACTGTTTTAGTCAAAAGTTGCAAAAAGTAAATTCGGTAGTATGTGTTTAATCTGTTTTGGACCAAGATTAGCATATTTGCTGTGCTTTATTACGTATGGATTATTCATAAATTGTGTTGGGATTTCTGACTATGATACTTCCATTGCTACGCACTGTCAGCCATTAGTGGCAAGTTGGTTGAATGAGAACTGTTCACTAATCAAGTCATTCAAGTGCTCTGTGAATACGTGTGTGTATCTAACTATGATTAGCTATACTGCCAGTGATTTAAAGTCTATTCAGGAAACTGTACTGAGCGATCGCTCACTGCGTTGGGTTGAGAGCAATACATTCCATATGCTCAAACTACGCAGAATCAACTCAACTAAGCGTGGGTGTCGAGCAGGCATTCGATCGAAAATAACCACTGCCAGATCAACAACTAAATCACATAGTAAACCGAACACACATGTCCGTCAACAGTATTCTCCAGTATTAAATGTATGCCTATGGAATGCACAGTCGTGCAGAAATAAATGCACTGAGGTTGTCGATACGATTATGGACGAGAACATTGACATTTTTATTGTGACTGAGTCGTGGCTACAGCAATGTGGTGACGAATCCAAAATTTCGAGCATCACTCCGGATGGATATGTGTTGAAACATAAGCCTAGATCATCCCGTGGCGGCGGCATCGCTGTCATTCATAGAGACTATCTACCAATCAGACTGGGTGAGAGTTCCATTCCGGAGTTCCAATCAATCGAGTCGCTCGAATTTCTGTTGACGCATGGCCCGACATCTGTTCGTTTCATATGCCTATATAGACCACCACCATCTAAGAGAAATAAACTGAAAAACTCAATGTTCCATGAAGACTTCTCCAGTTTAATGGATCATCTTAGTGTCAGTAATAATAAACTGGTCATACTAGGCGACATAAATGTACATTACGATATGAAGGACCATGGTGACACTAAGAAGATGATGAACCTCTTAACAGCTCACAATTGCCATCAACATGTCAATGAAACAACGCACACGAATGGTCACATCCTCGACTGGGTAATCACTCGCGACTCTGACAATTGTGTCAAGAATGTCATGGTGAAAGACTTGCAAATGTCCGATCATCATCTGATATTAATTAGCCTGAATGTTAACAAACCGCCATCTCCTGTGGTGTCAGTGCTATGCAGAAATATTAACAAAATGGATAAAGCAGCCTTTCGCGATGATATCATACAGTCTAGCCTAAAACAATCGCCACCGTCGAATTGTGAAACGCTGGCAAATCTGTATAACACTGAGCTGTCAGAACTCCTTAATAAGCATGCCCCTGCAAAACTAAAGTCAATTCTGCAGAGACCGGAGTCATTGTGGCTCTTTACACCTGAGATTAGCAAAGCAAAAGCTACGAGACGACAAGCGGAGCGAAGTTGGAGAAAGTCAAAATTGGAAATACATCGACAAATTTACAAGGCCGCGAGAAATTCGGTTACCATGGCAATTGATGATGCGAAGCGATCATTCTTCACCGATAAAATTCAGAGTACGTCATCCGAACCTAAGGCTCTGTACAATATAATGTCCAAGCTAATGGGCAAAAACAGCAGTCCCACGCTTCCAAATATTGACGACCGAGACCTCATGGCCAACTCATTTTCTGAATATTTCCATGATAAGATAAGGGCGATTCGCAATCAGCTAAATGATTTACAGGATACAGATCAGCCACCGCCCAACATACCCACAGCCTGTCATGATCATCTGAACCAGCTTCATCTTTTCTGTGAAGACGAGATTCTATCATTGCTGAAAGACTTAAAACCTACCTACTGTGCATTAGATCCGATTCCAACTAAGCTCATATATGAACATATTGATATTTTCGTTTCAATCATCACTGCTATCGTCAATTCTAGCCTTACATCCGGTATTATGCCTAAGCCCTTTAAGACTGCTCTGATTAACCCGCTGATTAAAAAATCGGGCCTTGATCAGGACACTTTAAAAAATTATCGGCCTGTGTCTAATTTACCTTTTATATCCAAGGTTGTTGAAAAGGCAGTCAGTAAGAGATTGGCAAATCACATGCATTGTAATGGTCTGTACGAACCATTTCAGTCCGCCTATCGTCAAGGACATAGTACTGAAACAGCTCTTCTTAGAGTTCTAAATGACCTTCGCTGTGGTGTGGATGAAGGAAACGTATCACTCTTGCTTTTGCTCGATTTAAGCGCCGCGTTCGACACCATTGACCACCTAAAGCTGTTGACACGACTAAAAGTTGAGTTTGGCATAACTGACAGTGCGTGGAACTGGTTCCAATCTTATTTATCACAAAGATTCCAGTCCGTTTACATTAATGGTATGCAATCTGCGCCCATTGAACTTACATGCGGTGTCCCTCAAGGTTCGATATTGGGACCGGTTCTATTTACGCTCTACACCAAACAGCTAGGATCCGTTATCGATTCTCATAGTTTGTGTCACCATTTTTACGCGGATGACACGCAGCTCATTAATACATTTCCTCCTCCAGCGGCATCTGCATCTCTAGCAACCAAACAGCTAACAGATTGTTGTGCGGACATAAAAGCATGGATGACAACCAACATGCTAAAGCTGAACGAAGAAAAGACTGAATGTATGTTGGTGGGTCCATCTATCAGACGAGACAAAACAGAACTAAGTAGTCTAGTCATTGGTACAAATATAATTCCGATCTCCAACACGGTTAAAGACCTCGGCGTGATACTGGATAGCGAGTTGTGCATGGATAAACATATAAACTATCTGCGCAGAGTGTGCTTTTTGCAGCTGCGGAACATTGCACACATCAGGAATTATCTTACCACAGAGGCTACCACAAAATTAGTGATCATGACGGTAATGTCTAGGTTGGACTACTGCAATAGTCTCTGTATTGGTATGGCAAAAGAAAACATCCACAAGCTCCAAACTATTCAGAATACAGCAGCACGAATAATCTCACGCCAGGCAAAAGATGCACACATCACTCCGATTCTCCATAAGCTTCACTGGTTGCCAATTGCTCAACGTATCCAATTTAAAATCCTCTGTCTAGCTTACCAGTGTGTCTCAGGAACTGCACCTACATACCTTTCTGCATTAGTCGAGCCATACCAACCAACCCGGTCACTTAGATCCCTAAACAAGCAAATGCTCAAAATCCCAAAATACAAAATGAATTCATACGGCTTTAGAACATTTTCTTTCTCGGCCGCCACTGAATGGAACAACCTCCCTATTCATCTAAAATTGTCAAAAAATCTTACAACATTCAAATCAAATCTTAAAACTCATCTCTTTAAACAAGCGTACCAGAATTTAAATTAATGTTTATATTATCATTTCATTGTCTTGCGCTACGAGCATGCTTGCGTGGAGTTTGGCGCGTTATAAATTCACTTATTATTATTATTATTATTATTATTATTATTATTATTATTATTATTATTATTATTACATGTAATAAGTTACAAGAAATTTAACTAGAATGCGCAGTCAACGGCACACTATCACAAATCTCTACGCTTTCCCCATTCTTTTGGCCATGCCACGTCCACCATCCCCAAGGTTACAATATTTGACATTTTGATCCTGCCCCCACCCCATTCTAGGAGCAACATTTGCAAGAGTTATCTGCCTTAAAATACTGGATTTTATGATCATTCCCATAAGTACAGTAACTGTTTGCCCTATTCCCTTACCACACTGATGTTTATATTAGTCCCCTACTGGTAAAATCAGGGGGGGGGGCGAACTATAGGTTTGCACTCCGTCTGTCCGTCTGTTGCAGTTGGTTTTCTGCACTTTTTTCGCGGTCCTTCAAGGTATTCAACTGAGAATTGGTACATTGCTTTATTATGAGAAGTTACAGACCGAGTTCGAGTTTTACGTGTATGTGTAAATTTTTTTAAGGAGTTATGCCCCCTTTCGGCTTAAGAAATACGAAAAATATCAGCTTTCCACACTTTTTCGCACTCCTTCAAGAAAGATATTTAAGGGAAAATCTGTATATCGCTTTAATATAAAGAGTTACAGAGCAAGTTCGAGTTTCAGACATTTTCGTCGATTTTCATCGAGTTATGCCCCATTGCGTCTTAGGAAATACGAAGAATATTAGTTTTCGGCATTTCTTTTTGCAGTCCTTCAAGGTATTCAACTGAGAATTGGTACATTGCTTAATTTGCTTTATTATGAGAAGTTACAGACCAAGTTCGAGTTTCACGTGTATGCGTCAATTTTTTATGGAGTTATGCCCCCTTTCGTCTTATGAAATATGAAAAATATTATTTTCCACACTTTTATTTGCAGGCCTTCAAGGTATTCAACTGAGGATTGCTTTATTATGAGAAGTTACAGACCAAGTTCAAGTTTCACGTGTATGCGTCAATATTTTATGTTGTATGCACCCTTTCGGCTTAAGAAATACGAAAAATATCAGCTTTCTGCACTTTTCGAACGCCTTCAAGATATTTACGGGAAAATCGATACATCACCTTAATATAAAAAGTTACAGAGCAAGTTCGAGTTTCGGACATGACAGAGCAAGTTCGAGTTTTGGACATTTTCGTAAATTCTTCATGAATTTACATGTATGCCTCCTTTCGTCTTTTTTTCGCAGTCCTTCAATGTATTCAACTGGGAATTGGTACATTGCTTTATTATGAGAAATTACAGATCAAGTTCGAGCTTCACACGTGTGCATACATTTTTGATAGAGTTATGTCCCCTTTCGACTTATGAAATACAAACATATCAGCTTTCAAGACTTTTTCGTTCTCCTTCACAATATGTAACTGAAACTTTGTATATTGCTTTGTTGTGTGAGAAGTCACAGATCAAGTTCGAGTTTCAGTTGCTTTTGACAATTATTAATGGAATTTTTGACTGTCAATCTCTAAAGATTTATGTCACCAGGTAGGGGGCATGTATGTATTGCAAAGCAATACTTACAGAATGCTTGTTCTACATACATGTATCTTTTACTGTTCCAGTAGTGCACGAGCTGTTGTACCGCTTTAGCTTGACTTTACGAAGTAAACGACCTATTGCGATACCCTGCATGTTGTCCGGCAGCGGTGGATAATTTGCGTTTAGCTCAACTTCTGTTTATATCTCATGTTTGGTTAATCATACTAGACCCAAGCTTGGGCACATGCTTCCTTATAATGTCACGTCATCACACAATACCGTTGAGGTCAAAAGGTCAAAGGTCATGGTCACAAGTTCAAGTTCAAGATTATTTATTCGAATAATGCTGTAAGTGCCAAGAATCAAACAGGTATCTTTGTTGTAGATATTTCAGACCATTTACCTATATTCTATATAGAAAAAGAAAACAAAAAAGGAAAATCATTTGTAAAAGAAGCAGTAACTTGTAGAGACTTCAAAAAGGAAAATATAGAAATTTTCAAAAACAATATGGCTAACATAAACTGGAACCAGGTAATTGAATACAGTCATGTGAAGATGCCTACAACACCTTCCACACTATATGCTCTAACATCTATGAATCTGCCTTTCCACTTAAAAAAAATATTAAGAAATTTAAACAAAATCCTACTAAACCCTGGATTACAAGAGGAGTGATAGCTGCCTGTCACAAGAAAAACAAGTTATATCTGAATTTTATTAAATATCCGACAAAGTATAATGACTCATAGTTCAAGAAATATAGAAACAGGCTAAATCAGATAATTAGGACAGCAAAAATAAATTATTTTCATAATAAATTTGATGAACAAAAAGATAATATACAGGACACATGGAAACTGATTAAATCATTACTAAATAAGAAAAAACCAATACTGAAGCATCACGGTTTATTTATAATAATAGAGTAATTAATGACAAAAAAGAAATAGCAGACAAATTTAATGAGTATTTTGCTAACATTGGTCCTAATTTATCACAAAGAATTCAACCCAGCTCGAACATACATATAAAGGACTTTCTAACAGGTAGTTATCAACACTCTATTTTCCTAAATCCAACAGATACCCACGAAATCTACAAAATACTAATGCAAATTAACACAGCTAAAAGTGCTGGAATCGATAATTTCAAATGAAAATTTTTTAAACACTGTGTAACAGAAATACTAACACCAGTGGACCACATCTGTAATCTCTCACTTGCACAGGGAGTATTTCCATCAAGATTAAAGGTCGCACATGTGACACCCATATACAAAGCTAAGGATGTATTTGACTTTACTAATTATCGGCCAGTCTCGGTACTTCCAATTTTCTCAAAACTCTTAGAAAAGCTGTATATTAGTAGAATTACTGAATATCTAAACAAAAACTCAATATCCTTCTCAATATGGTTTCAGAGAAAAACACTCTACTATGCTTGCCATTGTGGATATGATAGAAAAATTATCAACCTCCCTTGAGAATAATGAACATACGATAGGTGTATTCTTGGATCTTTCCAAAGCCTTCAATACAATTGATCATACAATTTTACTGCAAAAGCTGGCATACTATGGAATAAGAGGTACTGCATTGAACTGGATACAGAGTTACCTGTCAAAGAGGGAACAGTTTGTACAATTCAATGGGGCTCTCTCTGAATACAAAAATATAGTTTGTGGTGTTCTCCAAGGTTCAGTTCTTGGGCCCCTGCTGTTTCTCCTATATATGAATGACATATACAAAGTCTGCAAACATCTCTCACTAATACTTTTTGCAGACGACACATGCTTTCTGCAGCCACAAGGATATAGAAATTCTATACAAAAATGTCAATAATGAAATGGCGAAATTAATAGACTGGTTTAAAGTAAACAAATTGTCCTTAAATGTATCAAAAACTAATTATATACTATTCACAAAATCCAAGAAACTAAAAGAAATGGCTCTCCCAAACCACTATATCAACAACCAGATAATTCAAGAAGCCCAATATGCTAAGTTTTTAGGAGTATATCTGGACAAAAATTTAACATGGGAGAAGCATATTGAAATTATTACTACCAGGGTAGCAAAAAGCATTGGCATCATTCGCAGACTGAAACCCTATCTAACACGTAATATTTTTAAAAACCTGTACTGCACAATGATACTTCCTTACATCACCTACTGCAATGCTATCTGGACTAATACATCTCAAGCTAGACTAAAAAAACTAAAATCTCTGCAAAAACAATCTATTAAACTATTTTCACAAACAGCAGGTGGCCAGGATATCGTTAAATCAGAAAAGGTCTTAAAACTTGAGGACATTGGAGGGCTCTAACTATACACAATCTTAAGGGACTTCCACAATGGCAACTTACCCTCATCCTTATCTAACATTTTTATGCTCAATACACAATTGCATCCTCACAACACAAGAACAAGAAATAACTTCCATTCAACACACCACCAAACAAAAGCAGCACAACATAAACCCTCATACAAAGCAATTCAGTTATGGAATAATACAGACACAAGCACACGCACAGACATCATACAGCTACAGTACTTTAAACAGAATATCAAAAAGAAGATTATAGAAACCTACTAGACTCTGGAAAACACTCACCACCATGGCATGCTATTCTCATGCTTGCACCCAGTCACCAGAACAAATAATAATAATAATAATAATAATAATAATAATAAAATCTGTCATAATGGTAACTACCAAACAACTACCTCTACCATCACAGCCTAAAAAAAAAAAAAATTAATACTTTGTCATTGATAATAAGAATATGTAATATAGAATTATTAACTTAAGCAAGATAAGCACACATCCCTCTGTCATGTCTTTCCCTGTAAAAATGTAAATTGTCATATGTCTATTAACTGTTGGACTGCTGGAAGCCAGCGGACAATAATTCCAATTGGCAATGACTCTGGATTGGCTGAGTATTTTAGAAAAAATTTGACTGAAAGTTGCTTGTGGCTTAGCCACCGACAACGTTCGGTCAAATTGTTTTAGAGCTACTCAGCAAATTATTGGGGTATAATATAGCATGAAACAATGATGTTGGTGTCAAAAGGTCAAAGTCACTGTGACCTTGGTAAAACACTTTTTCAACTTTAACATTTTCCATTTAGTGCAACCTTTCTGTAATTCTAATTTTCTTTGTCATTTAGCGTAACATATTACGGCAACCTTAATCTGCGGCGGGCAACCTGAGAATGCATGAAATGACATCGTAGGTTGCCATTTGGTCAACTAGATCTTTTCTAAACCTGCTTCAGAACTTGTATACAGAATTTTGATTGGTCAAGTTTATTGGTGAAAACCTTAGATTTGATGAAAGATTTACCGGAAATTGTCAAAACACTACTCCGCTTGACGGATTTCAACTTACATGTACCTTGGCTGGATGATCCTATGGGGCTAGGCTTCAGAACTTGTATACACAATTTCGATTGGTCAATATTTTTGGGTGGAAATCTTAGATTATGTAATTCTCAAAATGCTACTCATCATTAAGCGCGTGACAGATTTCAAACATAGTGGGCTGGACCGACCCTGTCACGGTAGACTCCAGACCATCTGTTCAGAATGTTAATGGGTCGATTTTTTGTGTGAAAATCTTAGAAAATGAAAAATTTACTGGAAATGGTCAAAATGCATCTCCCCCATAACCGCTTGGTGGATTTTATCCAAATTTGGCTGGATCGATTCTAAGTGGTAGGTTCTAGAACTCTTATACAGAATTTTGGTTGGTCAATTTTTTGGTGGCCATTTGGATTTTTAAAAATTTTCCAGAACCATTGAAAACGCTACTCCTTAATAAGTGACCCGATTTCAACGAAACTTGGGTGGAAGATCCTACATGTATCATGGTAGGCTTCAACCTATCAAACAAGAATTTTGACTGGTTAATTTCTTTGGTGACCATCTTTGTTTTTCAATAATTATCCATCATGTCTACCAGTAACTAAATGCAAATGGTTTAAATGCAAATGGTCCAGTTGGGCATTACAGGCCTTTGGGCCTCTTGTTGATAAGGGTATTGATTATTAAGTCGTCTATATTTATTTTATGTTTAAAGTTAAGCTTCATAGTGACTGTTCATTGCAAAACCGTAAAGTAGAGTTTCATGGTTGCATTTGCAACATCTTCAATCAATGTTGTTCAATAAAAAGTATACCAATTCAGTATAATAAAGAACTTGAGGTTCTTCAGAAAAGGTTAATAATTGAGTTTAATTTGATTTATTAAATGATTTACTACATTTGTAACTTTCAGCTCTTGGAAAGTCTATCTTTGATCATCTGGCTGGTGTTCTGGTTTTGCTATTAATCAATCATGAATGGATTATTTCTAAACATGGTAAGAATGTTGATGGTAACAATATATATTATGTTGATGAGGATGTCGTTAATAAATATGCTATAGTCTTAAATATGTACGGCGGTAAGTTAGAATTCCATAAGAGGTGATGCAGAGGTGTAAAAAATCAATCTTATTAAATACATGTAAGAGCGACGCGGAGGCGGGAGCATAATACATTTATCTAATTATCACCACTTGTTTTGGAAAAACCCCGGATCCGATGGGATATTGCAAATGCCTGTGCAGGGCTTCCACTAGTGGAAGTCCGGGAGTCCTATATTCCCAAAGTTCAGGCTTGGACTCCCCAAAAACATACCTAGACTTCTTAATTTTTGGCCATGCCATCTCTAAAAACAATGATTTTAACCAATTTACATGTATTTGAACCAATTTAGACTTCCATGTTTCTTGCTTGGACTCATAATAGCATTACCTAGGAAGTCCCAGACTTCCTGTGTTTAGAAATTAGCGGACGCCCTGAGCCTGTGTCTGTCTGTCAACCTATCTCCCTCGAAAGCATTTGGTGGAATTCAGTCAAATTTGTCATGTGGGGTTTAGTGCTGCACCCAGGGCAAAGATTCAGGTGGACAATTTGAGTTTTTGGGCCCTTTCCACCATAAGGGACTGCGAAATGTAAGGGGACATTTGCATTTTCAGGTGGCCAATTGCCCCTCGGGCTCGCCCTCAGTGCAACACTAGGGTGTGGTGGAGGTGGGGTCGTTGCATGGTGGAGTGTGGAGAGGTGGAGTGGGGCGAGGTACATGTAGACTCTAGAACTTCTTTTCAGAATTTTGATTGATCAATTTTTGGGTGAAATCCTAATGGTTTTAATGGTAAAAATACTCCTTTTGACATGTTTCAACCAAATTTGACTAAATTGATTCTATGGTGGTAGGCTCTAGAACCTCTGTTCAGAATTTTGATTGATACATTTTTTGGGTGAAAATCTTAGATTTTATGAAAAATTTACTGGAAATGGTCAAAATACTACTTCTCCATAGCGCCTTGACATATTTCAACCAGATTTGAGTATATGGATTCTATGGTAGTAGGTTCTTAAATTGAACTTCTTTTCAGAATTTTGATTGATCAATTTTTTGCATGAAAATCTTAGACTTTATTTAAAAAATCTACCGGAATTTGTCAAAATGCTACTTCTTAGCTGCTTGACATATTTCAAACATATTTAACTAGATGCATTCTAGCTGGTAGAACTCTAGAACTGCTATTCAGAATTTTAATTGATAAAGTTTTTGGGAGAAAATCATAGATTTTATGAAAAATCTACCGGAAATGGCCAAAATACTCCTCCATATAGCTGCTTGACCTATTTGAACCAAATTTGGTTTAGGTGGATTCTATGGTGGTAGGTTTTGAAACTTCTTGTCAGAATTTTGATTGATCAATTTTGTGTGTGAAAATCTTAGATTATATTAAAAAATCTACCGGAAATGGTCAAAATACTACTCCTCCTTAGCTTCTTGACAGATTTCAACTAAATGTGTAGTGGTAGACTCTAGAACATCTATTCGGAATTTCGATTGGTAGATTTTTTGGGTGAATTTAATCTTAGATTTTGTAACACAAATAACCAGAAATTGTCAAACCTCCCAATTACTCCTCATTAACCGCTTGGTGGATTTCAACCTAGTTTGGATGGAAGGACCCTATGAGTGTAGGTTTCAGAACTTGTATACAGAATTTTGATTGGTAAATTTCTTGGGTGAAAATCTTGAATTTTGTGAAAATTTACTGGATATCGTTTAAAGCGCTCCTCCTCATTAACTGCTTGGTCGATTTCAACGAGACTTGGGCGGAAGGACCCGATAGTGGCAGGCTACAGATCCTATGTGCAGAATATTGATTGCTAAATTTTTTTACAGCCATCTTGGATTTTCCAAGTTTTGGTAAATTGGTTGAAAGACTACCCCTCATTAACCGCTTGGTAGGATTTAAATCAAACTCAGTTGGATGGACCCTAGGTGGGTAGGCTTCAGAACGTGTATACAGAATTATGATTGGTCAAGTCTTTTGGTGGCCATCTCGGATTTAAAAAAAATTATCCATCATGTATATTTAAATGCAAATGTTTCAAATGCTAATGGTCCAGGTGAGCGCCACAGGCCCACGGGCCTCTTGTTTTTGTTTTGTAAGCATGATAAGTTTTTTCTGAGTTGTACATATATTTTATGGGTTTACAAAACCTTGGGAAACAATCGGATGTGCTATGGTTAGGATCACAATCTTTGAATGGCCCAGATGCTAAATACAATATGGCCACGGCCATCTTGAAAATCACTTTCCATATGATAAGGTAAATGTGTAACTTTGATTGAATTATTAAAACGTTGAGAATCCTTTGTGCGGGGTTGTGTAAAATCCAAAATGGCCACCAGACAGCCAGTTTAAAAATAAATTGGTTTCCATTAGGTGACTATCATTAATACATACAACACTTTAACCCCTTTAATGGCTAAGATTTTCCAAGAAATGTTTTGCTTAAGTGAGTGACCAAGTCTATTTTTGAAAATTTACAATGGCTGGCTCGGTTATTGAAGCAGTCATTCCAGTAATAACATTTCAAAAATAGTCTAGTGTCAGGAAACTTGACATTTCACACGATAACTGCAGAAGCCAGTTTTGGCCCGCTTGAGCAGTACATGTACAATTTTCTGAAAAGTCCCAACTCAGGACTTTATAAACGAGTTTAGTGTCATGAACACGCTGTTATTTCTAAAAGTCCTAGCACTTTCCAATGTTGGCATTCTACACAACCTATTGTAAGTATGCTAAAAAGTCCCAGCTTTCCCCAAGGCTGGGACTTTAAAAAAATAGAATACATGTATTTAAATGTTCTAGCTTTTCCACTGTTGAAACTCGGGACATCCAAGGATTTTTCAAAGGTTGTGACGTTTTGGCTTTCATGGAAAAAGAATCCTGTGATTCCCAGGAATCAGGAAAAAGCCAAGAATTTTTTCTGCAGTGTTCATGCCATGTTATAGAAAAGATAACTATGCCATATTAATTACAATACATAAGTATTGTATTCACTACATGTACCACTATTTAAGGTCATTATTACAGCCATCATTACATACTGTAGATATTTCTTTTGTAGGACATAAGGATTTGTTTATTTTTTGCAGATTAAGCATCTTCATGTCAGTCATTTTAATGGAGAATCAGGTGTCAAGGAACAGTCTTTCATCTGATGTCACTTTGTTTTCAATCGTGTTTTCAATTAATTGGCCATAGCAAAATGAAAAATGAGGCTTTGCGACACTCTGCTCCAGATCAGTGTCACACGTAAGTTTTACATATAGTAATCACTATGTTCATGCATGTGTCTGGGAATGCGTGCATCCGATCCGACTTTTTGTCCGGACCATATTTTCTTGAAATGGTTTACGCACCATTTGAACTACTGTATATGAATGCATCATAGCCTAAAGGCGTGTCATGTATCAAAGGTATGTCAGCTTGACTTAATTTTCACTGATCACTGAACATCATAGTTTATTCTTGTCCAGGTTGTAGTTTCAAGGTTTTGTCTCGCCTTCGAAGCAGAAAGTGAGACATATGTATCACTTTTACGGTGGCGATGATGGCGACAACAATGTTAAGATTTTGCAATTAGCCAAGCGTCTCAATATTTCAGGATCAGTTAATCCTATTAGAACTAAACTTGGCTATGTGGTTGCCTATACTTTTAGGAAGCAGCATGATGACACTGAGGTCACAAGGTCAACAGTCAAGGTAACTGTTTAGCAAACCTCTCGTTTTATCTTTCAGGATTAATTAATCCTATTGGAATTAAACTTGGATACAATGTTACTTATAATGTTAGGAAGCAGCATGCTGACATGGAAGTCACAACGGCAAGGGTCAAGGTCATTCTGACCTCTACAAAACTTTGGTATTTTTCAATGTTAAGTATATACATGTAGGCTTAGCAAACCTTATATCATGCTATATTTCGGGACTGCTTAACCCTAATGGAACACAACTTGGGTACATGGTTGCTTATACGAGGAGGATACAGGATGGTGACATGGAGGTCACCAGGTTAAAGGTCAAGGTCATTCTGACCTTGCTATTTTACCTCTGTTTTTTCAACTTTAAGTTTTTCCATTCAGCAAATCATTATATTTGAGGATTGGTTAATCCTCTTTTGGAACTAAACTTGAATGCATGGTTACTTATAATGTTAGGAAGCAGCATGGAGGTCACAAGGGCAAAGGTCAATGCCAATGTGACAAACAGGAGATGGGCGAGATATCTGATTCCGCAGCATTTTTGTTTGTCTTTTATAAACAAACTTGGTGTATGGATGCATCATGGCCTAAAGTTGTGTAATGTATCCAAAGTAGATCAGCAATCAGTGTGACCTACTTTTCAGTGTTCACTGATCATCATAGTTTATTCTTGTCCGGGCTGTAGTTTCCACAGTTTTATGTATATTGTAACCAAACATGGTGTATGGATGCATCATGGCCTAAATGTCTGTCATGTACCAAAAGTAGGTCACCATAATCTATGTTTCATGTCATAGATGTTCAAGTTTGTTCAAGCGAAGCCGATTGGCCAATTTAGCTTGTGGCCATCTAAGATTTTTTTCCTGATTTTTTTTTTGCTCACCATCCGTCCGTCAGATCGCAATTCACTTATGCTTTGAACGATTGCAACCAAATGTGGCTGGAAGGATCCTATGGTGGTAGGCTCCAGATCTTATATTTAGAATTCTGATTAGTTAATCTTTCTGGCAGTCGTCTTGGATTTTCTGAAAATTTTCCGGAAATCATTTACAACGCTGGTCCTCCAATATAAATGGGCTGACTTCAATGACAATTTGGGTGGACTAATCCTATGCTGGTAGAGTTCAACACTTCTAATGAGAATTCTGATTGGTCAGTATTTTCGGCAGCCATCATGGAATTTCTGGAAATTAGTTAAAAGGCTAGCCTCCTTATTAACCACTTGCCCGATTTCAAACAAACTCGGTTTGTAAGGGCCCTAAAGTGGCATGATCCGAAACCGCTATACCAAATTTTGATTGGTATATTTTTTCAGTTGTCATCTTCAGTTTTCTGAATAATGGTGCCAAATCGTTTAAAATGCTACTACTCATTAACTGCTTAGGCAATTTCAAACAAATTTGCCTCAAATGATCCTATGCTGGTAGGCTCCAGAACTTCTGATCAGAATTTTGATTGTTCAATTTTTCTGGTGGCCATCTTGGATTTTCCTAAAATTATCCGGAGATCATTTAAAACGCTACTATTCCAATATAAATGTCCCGACGTAGCGAAACTTGGGTAGACTAATTCTATGCTGGTAGGCTTCAACACATCTGAACGAGAATTCTGATTGATCAATATTTCCGGCATCCATCTTGAGTTTTCCGAAAAATGACGGGAAATCATTTGAAATGCTGTTCATTATTAACTGATTGGGCAATTTCAACCAGACTTGGCTGGAAGGATACTTCAGAATTCAGATACAGAATTTTGATTGGTCAATTTTTCTGGTGGCAATCTTGGATTGCGACACTGACACTCAAATGTCATACAAAACGGTCCTCGGGGAGCAGCTAGCTGACATGGACATCAGCTTCGATCTGAACGAAGCCCTAACCAAAATACTGAAATCTATGGAATCATCAGCTACCAGCACCATAGGTAGGGCTGCGCGGTTTGGCTTACAGCCATATCGGTTTCGATATGACTTTTCATATCGGTTTTAACCGAATATCGGTTTTATGGACATGAAACAAAAAATCTAAATGATAAAAAATAGCACGAAAACAGAACGTATTTTCACGCCCTGATACAGTCGTAACGTTTTACGCCTTTAAAGCTTAATATACCTTATAATATCCATCACCGCGGGAGTGAAATTATTAATTAGACCGCCTAAATATTAAGCACAGTTAAATAAACATCGTTTATTTTGTCAAAATCAATCATCAATCAGTAAAACAGGTTGCGAAAAGACGTAGCTTAATCACGTGATTGTAATTAATTATGATGTAATTATCTCCCTTTCTTCTTTCATTTCCAATTCGGCCCGAGGACGAAATCATGCCTTGAAGAAAATATTAACTGTAATATTGCGAACGCTAATTTCATAAGTTAATATGATATTGTGTATAGAAGACAACGTTTTAAAAACGGTTTGAGTAATAATTTTATTTAAAATTATGTCCTAATCAGCAAAATGTATTCAGCATTATATTTATTGGCGAGATTTTTATCAATTCGGGCGATTTAGTTTTGGGACGACTTTGCATTATGTTAATTAGCCGGTGACGTAAATAAAATGGATGCCGTTGTTTAGAAATGTTTTCCCCAATACAAATTTCAATGACAAATTCCCGCGTTAGTATTGTGTTTTATATTGCAAATTTATCTGAGACTATCAGAGAAAAGACGAGTGGATATTTATTTAATTAATTCGCTGCATGATTTCTCTCGGCGTACAGTGAGTTACATGGAGTTACACAATATGCGCAATTGGGGCCACGTTCAATTATTAGTTGCCCCGAACGTAGCTTAATGGAAAGTCTGGCCATTATTATTCATTACGCTTTTCATGCTCGTTAGTATCTTTTATTTTTAACAATCCTGATACGAAAAACCGAAACTATGTTCATATTCGGTTTTTCGATATTTATTTTTTATAATCGGTTATGAAACCGTCAGTGCGGGATATTGGTTTTAAATATGGTATCGGTATATCGCGCAGCCCTAACCATAGGTGTTCTTAAAAACAACCGAACTAGGTATACTGACGACCCTTTAGTAGTAAAACTGTCAGCGGAGCAGAAAGCATTACGGCTGCGTATCTATCAGTGTCCAAAGTGAAGACCGCACCAAACTATGCCGGTAGCACAATGACATTCTGCGCCACATAAGCGAACGCTTAAAAGATGTTGCTATTCAACAAGCAGACCCCCTAGCAGATAAAATCAATGTCATGAATGACTCTCACAAATGTTTCTGGCAGCCCGGGCCTGAGAGGATGAGAGTTATTGACTACACACCCCCCACTCACTGTACACGACTCTGATGGACACTTTATTGGGACTGACCAGGGCAAAGTCGAGGCGATGCGAGAATGGTTAGGTTTAAGAACACGTATATACAAAATTTTGATTGGTCAACTTTTCTGGCGGCCATTTTGGATTTTCTGAAAATCACTTAAACACCTACTCCTAAGTAACCACTTGAACGATTTCAAACAAACTACTGGAAGGACCCTAGAGTGGTATGCTTCAGAGCTTGTATGCAGACTTTTGATGGGTCAATTTGTTCAGCAGCCATCATGAATTTTCAAAAAAATGGCTGGAAATCATTTAAAGCGATACTCCTCATTAACCGCTAATGTTCCAGTGGCCATCATATTCTCCAAAATGACATCTCAGGAACCGGTGTACAGATTAGATTTAATTTAATTGATAACTAAGGATAATTAAAGTGTGTTCAAGAGAACTTAATCCTTGATAAAACATGTTGTCATATTGGTATTTTTTTTCTTTTTTGACTGGATGGCTGCAAGGTTCATTCTGATCGTGTGGTCATCGTTCATCATTAATTTTCCACTAAAAATTGAGTGTACTAAATTCCCAATTTTGTATTTTATGTCTTGTTGCTGCTGAATTTAAAGTTCTATGTCTGTTCAAATGCTAATGGTTCAAATGTTAGGGGCATTAACATTTGTTCAACAGAAGTTGATACATAAAAAACATGGCTGCCATGGACCAATCAAAGTGTAACATGTTTGGTGGCCATATTGGATATTTGTATTTGACAGATTTTGAAGACGAAATTGTTTTTATATAGGTTTTTAGCTTACCCGGCCTAAAGCCAAGTGAGCTTATGCCATTGTGACCATCCATCGCGTGTCCATCAGCTTTTCCTTTAAGCGACTTCTTCTCATGAACCACTGGGCCGATTTTAATTATATTTCGCAGGTTACATTCTTTGAGTATATAGATTCAAGTTTGTTCAAAGGAAGCCGATCAGACAATTTGACTGGCGGCCATCTTGGAGTTTGACCGATTTTTAGAAATGTATTTAAATATTTTCTCAGAAACCGCTTTGGGGGTTTAATTCAAAACTCATGAAATATCATCTAGGGCAAGAGCTGAACCAAGTTTGTTCAAGGGAGCTTGACTTCATCTCCAGAACCTTTCAAGAACCGAAATGTGGGAGATATGATTAGGGACTTAAAGGACCATTAATGTTTGTTCAAGGGAGGTTGATCCATCAAAAAACATGGCCGCCATGGAGCAATCAAAATGTAGCATGGTTTGGTTGGTATACCGGTATCAGATTTTCTTATTTAATGGATTTTGAAGCTGAAATAGGTTTTATCTAATTTTTTGGGTATGCTGATTTCAAATTTCCCACTCTCGAAACTGTCGGATACATGGTTTGGCAGTCGTCTTTGATCCT
Organism: Chaetoderma sp. LZ-2023a; assembly: GCA_034401795.1. NCBI lineage: Eukaryota > Metazoa > Mollusca > Caudofoveata > Chaetodermatida > Chaetodermatidae > Chaetoderma > Chaetoderma sp. LZ-2023a. The sequence continues at coordinate 138,021,821 of CM067360.1, read as the reverse complement.
TTTCCCCACCAAAAACTCCCATACTAAAGCAGTGGGAAATTGAAAATGACTTTCAAGTATATTTGGCAGAAATATTAATATGTTCAAACGAAGTCAATCAGTTTGGCCAGTGACTATCTTGGATTTTGGCAAATTTTTAGAAATGCCTATAAAAATTTTCTCCGAAACTGCTTGGCAGATCGATTCAAAACTCATAAAATATCATCTAGGGCAAAAGCTTATCCCAGTTTGTTCAAGGGAACTTGATTGGCCAAATAGTTTGGTGGCCATCTTGGATGACCTAGTTTTCTTGACAGCGACTTATTTTCCAGTCCCGCTAAACACTTTAGGCTGAAATTTGATTAGGGACTAAGGGCCATTAAAGTTTGTCCATGGGAAGTTGATACTTAAAAAAACTTGCCCACCGTTGATCAATTAACATTTAGCGTGTTTGGCGGCCATCTTGGATTTTCTGAAAATCATATAAAAGACTACTTATTAACCACTGGGCCAATTATAATAAAACTTGGCTAAACATTCACAGAAATTAGATTGGTAAATTTTCCCATTGGTCATCTCATTTTGTTCGGTTGTGCCAATGACCAATAATTCCAGGTGAGCGATGCAAGTCCATTTGGGCCTCTTTTTGGGTATTCTAATTTCAAATTTGCTGCTTTCGAGCCTGTCAGATAAATGTTTTGCAGTCCATCTTGGATCATTTTCCCGCCAAACGCTCCCATACTAAAGCATTAGGACATTAAAAATTGTCTTCTCGAAAATCCACTTAATCGATTTCAAGTATGTTTGCCAGAAAGCATCCTTAGACCATAGAGATCCAAATTTGTTGAAATAATGCTGATCAGCCTATTTGCCCGCAGCCATCTTGGATTGTGGCTGACTTTTTGAAATGCTTTTAAAAATCTTCAGAATCCTCTTGGGGGACTGATTCAGAATTCATGGAAGGTCATCTAGGGCAACAGCTGAACCAAGTCTTTTCAAGGGAAGTTGATTGGCCTCATGTTTAGTTGTTATCTTGAATGACCTAGTTTTCGTGAAAATGACTAGTACTACAGAATTGCTGAACGGATCGGGCAGAAATTTGGGAGATATGATTAGGAACTAAGTCTATTCAACAGAAGTTTATATGTAAAGGAACATGGTCGCTGTGTTCTTGTTATAATTTTGGCCAACTCCTTCAGGTTCTACTAATAGTTTCTAAATATTAAATTAATGCTTCTTAAAAATCGATTACGACATAAAAAAACAATCATCTTGCAAGGATACTCCTACTACTACTACTACTACTACTACTACTACTACTACTACTACTACTACTACTACTACTACTACTACTACTACTACTACTACTACTACTACTACAACTACTACTACTACTACTACTACTACTACTACTACTACTACTACTACTACTACTACTACTACTAATAATAATACTACTACTACTACTACTACTACTACTACTACTACTACTACTACTGCTGCTACTACTACCGCTGCTGTGCTACTACTACTACTACTACTACTACTACTACTACTACTACTACTACTACTACTACTACTATATTTTCTCGCATCCGTTTTGATTTGCTTTCAATTCTGCTGCTTTAACATACTGCACCAGTGTGGGCATAAATGACGCCTCGCTGTCGACGCACTGCATCAGTGTGGGATGCACTTAAATGTTTATTAGCCTACTCTCTATCATTTCCATTATTTTTCATTTTTGTAGATGCTGCTCGGAAAACATGTGTATCCACAGAGCAATCACTGTATAGATTCATAATGTAACTGGAAATGGCGGAGGTATGAGTGGGATAACAGGCGACAGATTATGAGCCTATCAACTGATGAGCTAAATATGCAACAAAGCCGCAATTAAGAAGCAGTGTGATCAACTGTTCCATAAACAACCACCAGGCCTTTTCAGAACTTATTTGTGTTTTGGAAACAACTAATGACCCTTTTCAGGCCCAACAAGTTACATGTACAGAGAACTTACTGTGTTTCATAAACAACCAACAGCCCTATTCAGAGAGAGAGAGCATTGAACATAGCTATTGTCATGAAAGTTACTGATCTTTATGTCAGAGCCTATAGTTACCTTAAAGATGAACGCGCTTCTTAAAGGGAAGGAGTTTACCTGGAACAAATTTTCACCTCAAGCTCTGCACCAGTTGCAGAGCGCACATCTACTCTCCCTGTAAAACTGACTGGGAGACCATATCCGCATATTGCCTCACATCATGTTTCCACCATGTGTTCATTTTCAGACGAAAAGTGTAAGTGCCACCGCACACATGGTTCCACCACTAAATTAAACCAAAAAAATGATTATCAATAATAATAATAATAATAATAATAATAATAATAATAATAATAATAATATAATATAGTCATATTTTTGAAGGAATAATACATTATATATATATATATATATATATATATATATATATATATATATATATATATATATATATATATATATATATATATATGTATATATATATATACACCTGTGCAAAAGTTAAGCACCAGCAAAAACAATAGAACGTAGAAACATGATGGTACAACTAGGCTGCCATACTTTTTGTCCCCGCGTTAGCTGACATAATTCCAAGTACGAAATGCACATGCATGCATGACTTCACGCCGCTTGATGTCCGTGCGTGGCGGGAAACAGCACACGTGTTCAGTTATGTAAAAGTCCAGTTTGAGGTGTAGAACATTACATACAGATTTAGGCGACAAAATTAGGAATTTTGTGTTCATGACCGTTGTTTATTTGTACAGAGAGAATTAGCTCTTGATTGTGAACCGCTATGGCAAGACGAAGGTTAAGTGATCGTGTGAAATGGCAAATCATAGGCATGCATACCACTGGTATGTCATGCAGAGAGATTGGCAGACAGCTGAACATTAACCATACTGTAATCAGTCGTTTGATTGCAAAACATGGGCAAACTAACGAGG